>JAJDMX020000050.1:0-155704 GCA_022345685.2 Nothomitra cinnamomea | reverse complement strand
GCAATAAACTGGAGGGAAAAATGCAAGGCTAAAACCGGTTTTCATAAAATGAAGGCCTGCATAGTGTTTAAATAGTAGGTAGGGTTCTTTTTAGATTCTTATGACTTATTCATCATTAACCTTGTGACTCCAATATGGACATTTGAGTGAGTGGGGAAATCCGGAAGTGTGATCATAGTAGATACTGGCTAATTACTCTTTGACCAGATACTGGGGAGGTCTCACACACAAAACGCCGCACTATCCCCCTCTTCTCCGAGGCCTTGTTAATGCTGGAGCCAACATAGGAAACGTCATCGGACAGCTTTCCTTTGGATTTCTCGGCGATCAATTCGGCAGAAGATTTGTATACGGCAAGGAGCTGATAGTATGTATCATTGGGACCATTCTTGTCATTAGCTTGCCGAATAGCATTCCGACCCCGACGCTCAAGATGATCTGGCTCTTTTGTATGAGAATGTTAATGGGAGTGGGAATTGGTGGGGACTATCCGATCTCCGCGTCGATTGTGTCTGAGAGGTCGCACTTGAAGCGGCGAGGGGCGATGCTAGGTTGGATTTTCTCAAATCAAGGCTGGGTAAGTTTTCTCAACTCCTAAAACAATCCGGAATTAGTTTATCCCTAATACGGTGTTGCCTTTCCCGTCACTTAGGGCACTTTAACAGGCTCCCTCGTCACGATTACTGTCCTAGCTTGCTTTGAAAAGGCGTTGAACCGTGAGGGGAAGTACAATCAACTGGACGCAATATGGCGAATACAAATGGGTCTTCCATTGATTCCCGCATTTGCCACTCTATACTTTCGTCTGACAATGCCGGAAGGGAAGAAATATCTGGAATCCCAAGAGCTGAACAGCACATCCAGTGGTTCATCCAATATCGGCATCGAAGTCCAAAAGGAGGATAGATTAAGTCACACCCCGCCTGGCAGCAGCGAGTCAGGCATTCCCTCTGAGAGGCGAGATTCAACAAACCAACCGACTGCTCTAGCGGCCACTCACACCCACATAAATCCTAACAGTTTACCTCTTGAGGCAGCCGCACTCACCATAGAACCCTTAACCCGCGAAGAAAAATTGCGAGTCTTCTTCGTCTACTTCAGTGAATGGCGGCACTTAAAAATGCTCCTTGGCACAACTTTAACATGGTTCTTCCTCGACATAGCTTTCTACGGCACAAACCTCAACCAATCTGTGATCCTTACTGCTATTGGCTTCTCCACTGGAAAAAACGAGTATCAAATTCTAATGCGCAACGCTATTGGAAACCTTATTATCGCCGTTGCCGGCTATGTACCGGGCTATTTCTTCACGATTTTCTTCATTGAAAGGCTTGGGAGGCGGTGGATTCAGATACAAGGGTTCGTTGTTACGGCTCTGATGTTTGCGGTGATTGCTGGAGACTACACGCATCTAAAAACGGCAGGGAAATTCATCTGTTTCGCCATCGCGCAGTTTTTCTTCAATTTTGGGCCGAATGCTACGACATTCATCATCCCTGCGGAACTATTCCCTTCACGGGTGCGCGGCTTTGCTCACGGTGTCAGTGCCGCGTTGGGGAAGGTTGGGGCTATTCTGTCGGCCTTGCTATTCAATTATCTCAGTGGACCGAACATTATTGGATTACCGAATGTGCTGTGGATATTCTTTGCATGTAATATTCTAGGAGCTGTTTTGACGTTCTTTTTGATTCCAGAGACAAGGGCTAGGGATGCTGATTTAGTGGATTATGAGGAGTGGTTAGATGCCGCTAAGAGGAGAGAGAAACCAGCAGCATTGGCCACGGAAAGAGACGCATCCGGTGAGTTCTTAAGATCCTTATCGTCATCCTTGTCCTTGCAAGAATCTGGAAAGATGATGGACGTTGTGTAATATGTTCATTGACTCTTGCTGGAGCCTAGGTACCATTCCTTCCGAGATTTGATGATCTTGAATTCAGCTGTACTCTCACCCGCGTCAAGACGGAGACTAGTCCATAGGTCCTTCTTAGTGTTGCCTCCGCCACATACTCTTGTTTTCTGTCTCCTCCAATTATCCCTTGCATGGAGGCTCTAGATGAAACCGAATGCGGTGGTAGAAGGAGGTTCAATCTATTTCTTCAACTTCAAATGAGGTGTGATTTGAAAGCGCATAAAAGTGTTCTTGATGGAATTCAAAATAAAACGTTGAACAAATTTCAGATCCTACCATGTCTGGCAGATGCACCTTTTGATCAAACCATTTGCGCCATTCATGTCGTACCCGTGAATCACCCATTTCTTGTAGACATCAGTCCCGATTTCTGAGTGTACGCCGTAGTAGAGGAATTGCTTATTATGGGGAACAAAGGTCTTCTGCGTAGAATCTAAGTCCTCTGTAACCATGATTCCTTTCGTTTTTATATTGAATGCAATTAGTCACGCTGTCGGGTTTGTCCTCCCCTATTCTTTTTGGTCCTCCTTAGTCGAGGGACAGGGTTAAATTGAAAAAAATTTTACGACTTTAGCTCGCTGAGGGAAATTGGGGGGGAGGCATCCAAAACTAGCTTCAAAAAAGCATTGGAAAATCATTGAGAAAATAATGAGAAAACAGTCTGCATCTCGACTACTGAAGAGAAAGGAAAAATAAAGATAAACCAATTCTAAATAAATAATTGTCTCATCAAAACAATGTACATCAAATGGCCAAAAAGAACTTCAGTACTTGCAATTTTCTAATTTAGATAGTTAGAAATATAATATCTACTTCTCTGGGAAAAGTCAAACTAAAGTAATAATGTGATTAGTATTATCTATGAACTTGAGCAGTATGCTAGCCATCAACTCTCATTAAGCAAACAATATTTTCTTTACTGTAGCAATTATCTGTAAGGTTGACTTCACCCTGAATAGAGTTTTCCTTAATACTGGGGGCTATAATATACTAACAAAAGAGTATTAACTATAACAAGTCTTCAATTATTAATAACTCCATTATAGTAAATAATTTTTCAATTAATTATAACTATAAAGACCTACTTATAGTACTTGCTTAAGGTCTCTAAAGTCTTAAAAGATAGTGTTTCACTACTTAACTAAGTAGTGGTATTACTTTAACTAGCAAGATACCAAACTTTAACAGATTCAAACCATTCTTATCAAAGAACCTTAATGTTCTTTTGAATGCAAAGTTCACTATTAATAAGCTATTTAAAGACTTGCAGTTATCAATTTAAAAGAAATATATTCTAAAGTTTATATAACTGAGAAGAAAGATATACAGTCTTAATAGAGTTTTAACTTACTACTATATATATACCTAAAATATATTTTAAACAGAGGTATAGTTATAAAATTAAAAATAAAAATAAAAAAACTTAAAATTCTTGTATAGACTTTCAAATCTATTTTCTTTTCAAAACTAATAAGTAAATACTTATTTAAGAGCCAAAATGCCAAGCTTTTCTCATATTACTCTTAAAGAGTATATAACATTCTAATACTTAATAAAGCTAGCTATATATAGTTAGAGACTAAAGAGTTCATTGAAACTTTAAATAAAAATGAAAACTGGATTTAACTATAAAAAATAATAACTTAAATATAACTACTAATTAATTCTATACAGAATTTTACTGAACTTTTTAAATTAAAGTCAATATTATTCAAATCCTCAGAAATATCATTAAAAATATTCAGATAATAAACTTCTAGACATAACTATGTCCAAATACTGTTAATCTTAATAGTAGTATTATTCTCAAGTAATGTACAGATACTAATTACAACAAAGTTCATGAAATTGAATAAGGTGTAAATTTATTCTATTACCGATTATTTCCAACAAAATTTAGAAAATTCAAGTATAACAAAACTAAGGTCTTTTTTATGGATATCTTGGACCTTAAGTTACAGAATATCATAGACATAAAAGTAGTGCAGAAACTATTGAATTAGATTGTAAATGAGGCCTTATTGAATATAACACATTTATGAGAATTAACTACTAAATACAAACGATAATAGAACTTATTAAGAGTATATTACTAAAAGTAATATAGTATAGGTTATTAAGCCTATATTATTAAGCCTGTATACTGTACACTGTATATAGTAACTGAAAAATATAAGATAGTACTCTAATTAAGCAGTTCTCGCTTAATAGACTCAGTTAGCTACTACAATATTAATAGAGCAATATAATCAGCAATTAATAAACCATAAAGATTCATAGTCAGAAACTAACTAGAAGCAATTATGAAAAAAAAAGTTAACAAATCTCTAGTCAACTGAAATAACTGAAGAATATGTCAGCCAGAAGTACCAAGTTATATAGTAATTGTATAAAGATAAGAAAGATATAAGTTACAAAGTAACTCAGGTTTTCTTATTTGGAATTCAGGTTGTGAGTTATGTCTTAGTATAACTATAATGTGGTATGCAATTATCTGATAGTAGATAATTAGTGACTTGATGAAGAGTTACTATAAAGAGTACTTGAAGAGCAATAAAAAGTACTTTTCTTTCCTTTTCATTGAATATTATTTATTACTTAGCAATTCAAGTTTTATCACTCAAGATATTAAAAGATATAATTGCCTACTACCTTATTAAATTCTAACTAGAAAGTGATTCTAGTTCTTAGCAACAAGAAGACTTTCTACAAATCAAGTTATCTTAAATACCCTTAAGTTCAAGTAATAAGTACTAATATTACCTATTTTATAATATCTGAAGCTTTCAGTATTACAATCTTGTTGTAGAATTAACTATATGTAATGCGAAGCCTTAAGAGGTGAGGACTGCAGTTGCGGCTCGGCAGCAGTGCGTCATTGCGTCATATGCGGTTAGTGCACCAAGAGACGTATATATATAAATCTAAGAGGCTGCTTCTCCCAGAAGCAGCAATTAGTTATACACTAGAAATTTGTATTCTTAAGCCGTTGGAATTCAGTCTATCATACATAGCATTGCGGAGCCTTCATATACTATTGACCCTTATCCTTGAGCCTCGTGACGTCACTACAACAGTGCTTGGCATTTGGCCTGACATCGTCCATACTATTTTAGTAATCTGAAAAGAGCTGGCTTTAGAGCTGGCCCTGACACTATATATGAAAGTGAAATATAGGTAAAGAACTACTTTATTGAAAGTAACTGTTAACTACTTGCTATATAGAATTCTAAGTAACTTATATACTGTAATCAACAATGCTTAGACCTTTCCAGGCTATGGCCTTTCTGGCATAACTATATTAAAAGTCTCTGAAGCTAATAAAAGCTTTTAGATTATGAGCTTCTAGGTATAGCCAGACCAGAAGCTTTCAAAGTTAATTGCAGTACTGCTATAAAACAGCATAGAAGTACTAAACACAATAGATTTAGTATTATGAAGAAGTTTACTATTTTTGATAGAGTTTTGTCTTTTAGTTATTTTAAGTATTTAAGTACATAATAAGATATTCTGATATAATAGTGAAATAGTTATATTAGTCTTATATACTAAAATAGCAAAATAATCATTCTGCAATTATACCAATATATATCTTGAGTGGTAATTCTTGGTATGAAATTTAATTACTAAACTAATAAAGTATTTAGTAAAAAGAATAGAAAAGGTTCTTTCTCTAAAATCTTAGAGTAATATTTTATAACTATCTTTTTACTAAACTTTTAGCTATTTCCCAATAAGTAACTTATACTACTTAATGTATATACTTTTTAACATAACTTATAACATGACTTAAAGTAGATCTAATAAGAAGATATAAGTTATTATAACTTATAATTCTTTGCCTATAATCAAACTATCTACTATATCTAACTAATATATCCTTAAGCTATTAAGCATCTTTTAGTTTTCTTTATCTTTTGCTTATACTCAATAATTCAAAGCTTTTATCTATTACTATAGCCTATAAAAGTTTTTATTTGTTAATTATTTTCTAATTAGGTTACTAGCTAGTCATATAGCTAGATAAAGTCATTATAAGTTGTATTCTCAGTACTGTAAGTACTAATTATGTAAACTTTACTTTGTTCTCTACTTTTCTCTAGTAAAGTCATGGACATTCTGAGCCTTATCAGGAACGCAATAGACATGGGAATGGCGCTGGAACCATTGGACCAGACTGCAAGCCTATAGGATATAGATGGCTCAAACAGCTTGGCAAGGATGAACCAAATACAAGGATGAGTGGCACTTACCATAGAAAGCATGGGGGCCGGAATAAGGGTTCGCACAATCAGTACCCTTAACGCTGAGAGCGCAACCCGTGGCAACTCAATAAATCACTCATACCTCTGTCAAGGCAACGACCTCAGCCAACCACACTACTGCTAGAGAGTCTAGCCAGGAAGTGACCGGCCAACAGGAACCATCACGACCAATGGTCAGTAAATCGTTAGTCATAAGGAAAGGACTAAGAGAGTTGAAGAATACTTAGCAACTGAAGGACACGTCAGCTAAGTGTGGTGGGCAGCTCCAGTATGGATAGAAAGTATGAGTCATGATGACTCAGGTTTCATTATTGGACTTAGTATGAGTCTGGTGTGAGTCACGCTGAGGAAAAAAGCACCCTAAATAGTATAAGTCACCCATTGGCAAGGGCCAAGAGATCAGTGAAGAGGCAACTATAAATATAGCGTTGAAGTCTCAGGGAAAGCGTCTTTCCTTTCCTCTTCACTGAAAGTCTTGTTAGTTTAGCAATATAAGCTTCATACCAAGAATTATCGCCTAAGATATCTTTTAATATAAGTTGCAGCAGAACCGTTTCGTTATCTTAGTATATGAGACCAACATATCTGTCTCACGGTCACCCAAAAAATGCCACGCTGTATACCTGAACATCAAGACAAACTAAAAGACGAGATCTCATTGGAGTCAGATCATCACAAGTAAGTACTATTTATCTTCATATTTAGTTTAGGGTACTGATATTTTGACAAATCGTTTCCTTAGTTCGACAGGGCAAAAACTTTAGATCGATAGGGTATTTTTGTTTGTCTTGAAAGACGTTTATTTTTAGTATTTTTATTTAGAATTAAAGTAGAGAACATATAGTAAAGAATGGAAATAAGAAACCTTATACCTTCACTATCTTTCTGCTAATTCTGGGTTCTGCATTGTGGGGCTGCTAGTCTGTCAATGCATTCAAATGCTGATGATTATCAAAGAGTTGAGGTAATCTATTAAGTTCAAACTACTTGATTCAAGCTAGGACAGTGTCTTTCTCTTGTCACTGCTACTGGCCACCTCCTAGTTTCTGCAATAGCCAGCTCTAGCACTAATGGCTGAGCTCTTTCTGGCATATAAAGTAGGAAGTGCTAATATCTATTTACATTCTCTAAGGTAAGAAAATGGTTCTCTCTTAGGAGAACTTATATTTGGTAAATACAAGGCATACCTATGGAGCTTTGAAAAGCATTAATACAAGATGCTAAAGGTTTCAGTTTGGACAGAAAATGTTTCTGCTTCCATATTTTGCCTAAAGCATAGTAAGATACCCATCTCAGTAGTTGTGCAAAAAAAGGGTATGTGGCTGTATGTGGAAGATGAACTTAATTTGTAGTTATACCAGCTTTGTACTTAATATACTGATTTGCTAAAAAGAGATTGATATTGTCTTACACCATCTTTAGATTTACTGTAGAAACTTGCAAATAGAAATTTATAGCACTATGAACTCCCTTCATATAAGATGTAACCCAATTGCCTAAATATAATACCCAATCTATATATGTAGGCACAATTGACTACTTCTAAAGATAAATCCAGATATTCTTAATATATTAGACTAGGCTAGGAACTTGACAATCATACCGGTTCTGAAAGGTATTTTAACAGTTTTTGAATATCTGCTCTGATGATGTATGTATAACCTCTGACCACCCTTTCATAAATGCAGTCCTCTTCTCCCCTTTTCAAATTCTTGAGATGCATGCATAACTTCCGACCACTCTTTCATAAATGCAGTCCTCTTCTCCCCTTCTTCAAATTCTTAAGATGCATGCATAAGAATATTCTTCTTGACATGCTACAGGCAGAGAAGTCTTGCTGCAGTCAAGAAAAAATTATGACAAGCATTGATTACAGCAATTTCCCTATCTGTTACAAATGATTGGACTTATATATCTAAAAGGAACAGCTACTTTAGCTGCTCCATGGCCCAGATATAATTACTCTCTTCTTCTTTAGCAAGGAAAAAGAAATTAGCTTGAAAATTACTGTCTAAATACATAGTGCTAACTATATTGAGAAGAAGCATCTTAAACCTATTGGTATGATAGGTACAATTAAGAAGAAGAACATCAGGGTACTTTTGCAATAGCTTAACACTCTTTAGATATGCAAAAAAGAGATAGATAACATAGTTAACAGCATTAATATGATAGTTAAAGTAAAATTCTCCCGCTTCCAGAGTGGCAATAAGCATCTCTATAGGGCTGAGTCTGGCCAGATTGATAAAGCAAAGCTTAGTTCAGATATTGTACAAGTCTTGGTCCAGTAGAATATGCTTTGTAGCTTGCTACATGGCTAAAAAAATCTCTCTCAGCTTTGTACTAGCACTAAAGAGAGCTTTTACTTGTATTTGAACTTTGGGAGATATGTGGCACTAAATAGAATGACTGAATGTACTCATTGTACCCTTGTGATTGTGTGTTCCATTGCAGACAGTAATCTTTCAGATCTCATTCTTTTCATTAGTACAGATAGATTAAGAACAGTCATTAAGTCTGGTGTCAATATCTCATAAACGTATAGCATCTGTAAAGCTATGACAAAGAGTATAGATACCACCTCTATTATATTTAAAATAAATCATGTAGTTCTTTAAATTGAAGCAGCGAATTGAGACAACATAATCATTAGATCTAGTATAATTTTGAAGTTCAGTAAGTAATGCATTACAGTTATAGTATAGAATATGCTCAAATGATAGAAGGAAACTCATTGTTGTAAAACTTATAGTGTAAATAATAGATTTATGTTCATATTTACACAGGAAAAGAGAGAAGGGGCAAGACAGTAACTGATTATGAAAAATTTTCATCGCCTAGGCACCATATCACAGGCCTGTCAATTTAACACTTTTACTCTGTCAAAATATTAATACCTTTAATTTATTCTTATTAAGCTGTATCTATTATTTCTAATTCTATAAAGTCACAATCTAATTTAATAGTTCTGTTACTATTTCCATATCTATAATGTGATTTTGATAAGGATTAGAATATTTATAATAATAATATACTTTAAATAGTATTAAATAAGAATGAACATTATAAATATATTAAAAGATACAAGCTATACCTTAAAGAAGAATATAAGAGAAAGTATAGATTCACAGATAAATATAAGTATAGAAAGTGGGAAAATTAAGAAAAAATTATATTTACCAATAAATATAACATTGAAATTAGATGAAATGGCTAAGTATATTGAATTTAATGCAGTAAAAATAAAATACTAAATAATAATTACTTAAAATCAACATTTAAAAGTAAATAAATATTAATTAGTAGGTAGTCTTTTATTTTTAAGAATAAAGTAAGTTTAATAGTGATTATTAATGATTAAATAATAAAGGTTTAATATTGCAATAAAGTATTAATAAAGATTATATTATTTATTAAGATTATTTATACTACTATTACTGTTTTCAATTTTATTTACTCAAATACTATTATATTTGACTAGAATACTACTATTTTAGTCTTGGCAGTCCTTACCACTATTTTATATATATAGACAGTAATATATATTTTCTTCCCAAGTATTTTTCATTATACTATATAGTTAATATGTTGGAAATTGAGTCTATTTCAACTAAACTTAAATTTAACTTCTTGTCCTTGAGTACTACCTACAATATGATCTGTACATTTCTTATTGATAGAAGTAAGTTTTATAAAGTCTCTTATTTAGACTAAAATTGCTGTATTCTCATTTATTATGATAAGTTCTATAAATTTAGTATTTGGACATCTGTGCTAAAAGACTTTCAGGTTTAAATTACTTGTTGTACTTTTCATATATCTAGTTTAATTACTCATTAAAATTTTTGTCAAGTACACTTTATTTTGTTTTCTACTAGTTGACATGGAGTTTTTCTAGCAAATAATTAGAAGGTTTTATTTATACAAATTTAAAGCATTAAGTAAATTCAATATAGAAATACAGATATCAGTTATTAATAAGTATAGGTAATGAAAAAAGTTTTATAAATAAAATTAGAAGGTAATGAAATAGACTATTTTTAAAAGCTTTTTACTTTGTTAACAGTATTAGACAATCATAATAACTTAAATCACATTATAATGAAAATATAAAATGATTATTTCTTTCACTGCATTATTATTCCAAGAGTTACATATAGTATATATATAACTTGTTATCTATTCATTGTTTTAGATAAATACTGTACTAAGTCTTATTTTTAAATGACTTCACTTCTAGCCTATATACTAGATAATAATAACAAAATTCTACCATTAGCTTAGGCAGTTATTTCTACTAAAAATAAAAATAACTTGAGGTAGTTTTTAAGTTATATTAAATCTTAATTTTATAGAATTAATACTATTGATGATCAAAATAAGGGTTTTGAAACTGCAGTGCCAAAAGTCTTTCCTAGTACTTATTACTTATATTATTATTAATATTTAGTAAATAATATTTAGAATATTTTAGAGTACTTACTTAAAATGCATTCTGGAAAACAGCTTATGCTTTTATTAAGTATGACTTTCAATGTCTATTAACGATCAAGAAGATTAGTATACTAGTAGCAGAATATTTAAATGCAATTCCACATAAATTATATGTGCAGTATGATTTTCCAGCCTCTCGGTTTGAATATATTACTTTAAACATTACTGAATCTATTAATATATTTTAGGATAAATATTGCAACTTTTCAATTTTACGTCTCTCTTTAGCTATTTAAACTAAATTTATAACAACTTTCCATATTCATTATACTTATACTCATTTTTCTTTATGAACTATAAACTTTTTGCAAATTAAACTTAATAATAACTATCAGCAAGTTTAAAGATATCATATTCAATCTGCACATAATAGACTGGTACAGGTATTTGTACTTAATAAAATTACTTATATTACTAATTTAAGAGATTAGAACAGTTTTTGCAGTGAATTTCAGAAACACTACTTTTCTTATTGACATAATATTACAGTTTGCTTACAGTAAGCCCATCATTTTTACAACTACATCAACTGGCTATATTTTATTAAATATTAGAAAACTATATACTCAATGCATATATAATTTGTATAGAAAGAGGATTATGTTAAGAAAATATAGTAATTATAAAGCTCTAGAATTAATTAAGTAATACAGATATCTAAAGAAACAGCAATTTTGTTAAGAAAAAGTAAGATGTAGATGAAATACTTATAATACTTGTAGTTATTGCAAAGGTTATGGACATAATTGATGGAGTTGTTAAAATACTGTAGAAACTCAAGTTCTAATGGTAAAATAGTAGTATTTTAGTAAAACATAATAGTATTTAAGTAAATAAAATTGAAAATAGTGGTAGCAGCATAAATAATTTTATTTATTATAGTGGAAATTAAGTACAATATTAGGAACTAGATTTATATATATAATAAAGTACCTTGTTATAGTACTAATATAGTTAAAAGCTTTATAAAGAATAAAGAGATTAAGATTATGAAATAATTGATTTATTTTCTCAATTTAAATCTTATTAAAAATTTGTAATTATAATTTAAAGAAGCTATTAATAACAGAAACAGTATTTCTATAGGATAAAAAAATCTTATTATAGTTATTAAGGAAAAATGGGCTAAGATTAGTGTAAAGTATTTTAATAATATAATTTCTCATTATAATAAACATTTTATACCTTAAGCTGCTAGATACTATGGATATAAAAGCGACATAGAAATAATTGAATCAGATTATAAACAAGGCTCTAATAGATATAGTATATAGTTGAGAAAACTAACTACTAAATACAAGCAATAATGGAACTTATTATTGTTGTAATTAAGTATTTAAGTAGTGTCTAATTATAGAAAGTACTTGTGTACCACTAAAATTAGTACTTAAGTACTACTAAAGTACTTTCAAGGCTCAACTACCTATATTTAAGGTTTGTGATAGATATGCTTAAAAGCTAAGGGTATTGCAAGAGTATTATATTTAAGGTTATTTACTAGATTACCTTTTTTTTTAATCTAAATTACTTGAATACCTTTTTTCATTTACCCAATTGCTTTACCTGAGTTTAATACATTGTTACTACCATATTATATATATATTCAGTACAAGTACTTTTTTTTTCTTTAGTTTTTCTTTTTTTTTATATAGTTAATATGTTTATAGTATAATATATTTCTTTAGAACTTGGCCTTGACTTTAGGCCTTTGTCTATAGTTAAGAATGCAATTTTTGCTTTCACTATTAATTGAGAAAAGTCTTTTTATGTATTTTAGTCAGATTGCAAAAGCTATATTATTACTTGTTATAATACTTTTTGCAAATATATAATCTGTACTACTGTATTGCAAGGTCTTAAAGTTAAAGTTATACATTATATTTCTTATAATTATAAATCTTTTACATATTTAAATTTTTATCAAGCCTATTTAGTGTCTTTCCTTACTGAGCGATATTGAACTACTATGGCAAATAATTGTGAAACTCTTCTAGCTTAAATCCAAAATATAGAACATATTTATTATGGTAACATAAATGTTAGTTACTAATAAACTTAATAAATATAAAAAGTACTATAGTTAGAACTTGATAGTGATAAAGGTAAATATTTTAAAAGACTTCTGGTAATAGTTGTTATGTTGATAAAATATAATAATCAAAACTACATTGTTCTGAAAATTGGAAATAAGTACTTCTATTATTATTTAATTGCTTCAAAAGCTATTCAAACTATATAAAGATATACTTGTCCACTTATTACTCTAGACAGCTATCATATAAAATCACAATTTTGTATAATACTCTTAATTGCTTATACTTAATACAAATAACAAAATCTTGCTCTTAATTTAAAGTATAGTTCTAATTGAAAATATAGAGAATTGAACCTGATTTTTACACTATATAAAGAAATACTTTACTAGTATAGATGAAAAAGAAAATATTTTTATTAGCAATCTGGATAAAGGCCCACAAATATCAATATCAGAAGTCTTTCCAAATATAATATACTTATATTGTTATCAATATTTGACTAATAATGTATAGAAGTATTTTGATTTGCAAGTTAGAAATTTATTCTTAAAAGTGGCATAGGCATTTAATACCTATGAATTTGAAGAAATTATAATAACAATTTAGGAAATTAGTACTTTAGTGGCAGAATATATTGATGCAATACCTTACAAGTTTTGAGCATAGTATACTTTTCCTTAAGCTAAATTTAATCACATTATATCAAATATTACAAAGTCTCTAAATTCTTCCTGAGATAGATATTAGAGTTTATTTATCTTAAGTCTTTTTCTTGCAATTTGAACAAATGTCATATTTATAATCTATATTTGCTAAGGTCATAAGTATTGTTTACTTCAAATTACAGACTATATAATAGGTAAGCTTAATAAAAACAATTAATAAGTATGTAGATACTATATGGAATCTGCTCAAAATATGTTTACACAAGCATATGTTTTTAATAACACTCCTTATATTATTAACCTATATGAAAATTATATACATATGGTAAATTTTAGGAGTATAGCTTCTATATTGGTATACTATAATTATATATTTTGTCTAGACTTATCACCTTTATAACTATATTTATATCTATTACTCTATTAACTTTTATTATATAACTTATAAAAAGTATATATAGTCAATATGTAAAGAGAATTTAAATACTAAGTACAGTAATTATGATACACTTATTTTTACAAAATAGTATAAACAGTTAAAGAAATGAAGATATACATAAGATAAAGGTCTAAACTGATACTAGATTATTTGTAGGTATTATAAGACTAAAACTTTTTCAAAAAAGAAAAAAAAGAGCAAAAAGAAAGTTATAGTTATTATTATTAGCTCTAGTAATAATAAAGACAAATATATGGAAGATTTTGAAGAAATTTTGAAGAAGTCTAGTAATATAGAAGAATGTATCAATCTTGAGAAATTATAGCTAAAAAAATGTAACATTATATTACTTATATTGTTATACCACTACTTAATTTACTAGAATACTATAATTTTATCTTTACATTTTAAGATCTTAAAGCATACTGATAACTGAGTCAATTATATCTTTATCCTTTACAATAGCTATAAATATTCTGCTTACTTCTGATTTTCTTTTAACAAAATCTTTATTTCTTTGAACAACAACATTGTTTGACCAATTCCAGGCTTTGCAATCACTATATTCATTAACAAAAGCCTTTTTTCAAATAGGTTGCATATGTATTAAGTATATAGTTCTATAATATTTAATAAAATAGAGTAAAGCAATATAATTATAGAGTTCATAAGTTTACAATAAATAGACAATAATAGCATGCCAATAAGGAAAACAGTGCTCTTGAAATTTATTATAAGAATAAGTGTATTCTCTTAAATTAATAATGTAAGTAGTATCATTAAATATAAATATCATTATTTACTAATTCAATATAATATCTTTAAGCTTGTTAATAGTTTTTATCAAGTTTAATCTATATATAGTTGATAATATATATAAAACAATAAGGATTATTATAATAAGTATATATTGTGACTATTAGTTTAGTCCAAATAGCTGAAAAAAGATATAATATTGAAAAACTGTAATATTCATCTTAAGATAAGTTAATTAATTCAGCAATATTCAAAGTAATATTTTTAAATCAAAATAAGGGAAAGGTATATTGTGCCTAATACTTACATGAAATTAAGTTAAGATATTCTACTGCTGATATACTAATCTCTTTTATTGCTGATAATTTCTCTTGAAAATTATATTTATTGAAAGTATATACTACTCTCTAGAATTTATTTTGTGCAAATAAGCTAAAATATTTCTAAATATTATTTGCTAAATACTAACAATAATGTAAGTAATAAGTATTGGGAAAAACTTCTAAAACAGCATTTTCAACGCATTTATCTTAATTACATATAAATACTATACTTATAGTATTTATTCATTGCAATTAATACTTTATATAATTTAAGAATCATTTTCAATTATTATTATTCTTAATTAGAATGACTACTTAGACTAAAGGTAGAATTTCATTATTACTATTTAAGGTACAAGCTAGAAGTAAGATCATTCAGAACTAGATCTTTGTAGAATATTTGTCCAAGGTAATAAAAGAATAATAAGTTGAATATATATTAAAAGTAATTTCTAGAATAATAATATAGCAAAAAAAATGTTTATCTTATATTTCAACAACAATATAATTAAGATTGTTATAATTATCTAAAGCTGTTATTAGAGCTAGAAGCTTCTTGAAGCATTTTACTTTATCACCATCTAATTTCATTAATAAATCTTCTCTCATTCGCTAAACTTATTAATAACTTATTCCTGTATTTCTGTACTTAATTTATTTGATACTTTAAATATTAGTAGGTAAGACCTCTTAGTTATCCATTATTATAGCTTGATGTCAACTGGCAAGATATTAAACAAAATATACTTTAATAGAAATTCTGATAAGTAATCAAACTATATATATAAGAGATATAATAAGTAACTTGAATTTGAAAACTCTTTAATACAGCTACCTGAATACCAAATTTATAGAAATTATCATGACAAATTAGAATATAATGCTTTTAGTTTGAATAAAAGATTGTAAAGAACTTGTCTTTACTAATAAGAAAAGTATTGTAGAATCAAGTATATACGAGGACGAAAGTTAGGTAATAAACTACTGTATTGAAAATAATTACCAACTAATTCTATATAGGATTCCACCAAGTCTTATATGTTGATACTAATGTTGCTCAGGCTCTCAGAAGTATAGTTAAGCATATTCGGATAGTAAACTTTCGAGGATAATTATACTCAGATACTATTAATACTAACAGCAGCACTGTTTCCGAACAATGTGCAGACATTAATCATAACAAAAAGTATAAATTGCATTATAAGTATCATTTAGAAACAAGAAGTTGGAACTAAGTTCAACTAAAATAAACTTAATTTCTAATATATTAACTTTATAAGATAGTGGAAAGAACTTTAAGAAGAAAATAGATATAGGCTGTTTATATATTTGAAATAATAAAGCTACCAATACTGAAATTATAGTATTTTAGCAAGATAATATAGTATCTGAGTATATAAAATTGAAAACAGTGATAGTAGTGTAAATAACTCTATATTAAAATATTATTAGATTCTAAATTTACTATGAATAGATCCATAGTAGATTAGATAAAGAAAATCTACTATTTGAAATTTTACCTTATTAACTTTCTTCAAACTTCAATAACTAATACTGAAACTGAAAGTTTAACAATATGCCATTTAAAAAAGATTACTTCAATGCTCCAAAATTTTTGCAAGAATATTATAAAGGAATGCTAAAACTGTAATTAGTTTTCTCTTATAATTTAATTACCCCTACTAATATTTCTAAAACTTCAAACTCAAAAAGCTGTTTTTAAAAATATAAGTATAGATCTACTATTTATAATACTTATAGTACTTATAATATTGCTATTTAATGTTATTAAAAGATTATTAGTTATAATAAGTATATCTAATTCAAGTCTAAACTAAATAAATTCTAGTACTTTAATATTACAGCCATGATGTTTAGTATCTTGGTGTCCGGTGTCCTGGGGACTGTTTCCTGGTACGATACATTGTTTGTTGTTGTGTTGTTGTAGCAACAGCTGCTGTCTAATTTTGGATTCAGGTATTTTGCTATTCGGTTGAATATGTGTGTATCTAGTGATTCAGTTAGTATAGTAATCTTGCTTATAACGTAGAGTCGGTTGAAAGTCTCACCGGTTGTTATAGTTACACTTTTAATTTTAGTTGTTAGGTTTAAGAGATATGTAGATGAGTTTGTTTGTTTTGTAATTATGTGTGTTGGCAATAAATATTGGTATTTGTTGGTCGTGTATAAATAGTGTCAACTATACTGCATATTTCTGAAATTAACTATGCTATTTTGACGTTTTCAATGTAATCATCCTTCTTACGGTTCCATTCATTTTACAGATTATTTTCCACATCATCACACTTATTGTTGCACTTACCACTGTCCTTACCATTGTCATTATTATTAATGGTATGTATAGTTATTGACTTCTTATATATATAGATATTCACTATGCCATATGGTTATAATAGTGATTATTCTTGCCATTGGTTTTTGCATACACCTTATAAATACATGAGTCATGTTAAGAATGTTCTGGGTAATTATAAATATTACAAGGCAACACTGGTGAAATCTACTGGGGATAAAGCATTGTATTGAGAATTTCCTGATATAGACGATTCTTGCCTTTTGTTGCTCGCCACTGAACTTTATGATTCAGACCGTTGTAACGATGATACTGTACTGACTACTGGTGCAGAAGTAAGGTTTGAGGCTGTCGGCAGTAGGAAGTATTCTATTCGAGCTATTGTTTTTCACTATTCATATACGATGTAGCTCTTTGAGAATGGTAATGATAAAGGTACTATTCATCTTGACAAGGCTTAGTCTGGCGGTAAAGTTTTTGATGTTCTTGGAGGTACTTGTTGTGTTGATATGAATATTTTATTAGGAGATTCCCAGATTTTAGATATGATTCCTGAGTGAAGTTCTATTTTTTATCCGGTATCTACTAAGGCTAGAGAAAAGATTTATTTGAATTGTACGTTTCATGGAAGGTTTTGTGTTGATAGATTGGAAGTTTAATCTTTTAATTGTTAGGTTAATTCTAGACGGAAGTTACAGTTTTATTCTCGTGTAGGTCTTGTTAAGCCTAGTCTCAATGAAAAGTATTATGATTTCTATTTTGCTGTTATTGTTCATGTTCTGTCTTTTACATATGAACAGGTAGCATAGTTTCCCAATATAGATAGTATAGATCTCTCTGGTGAGAGTAAGGATTCTAAAGAGAATCAATCTGAGTGACTGAGTTCAGAGGTGTTTACAGTTAAGCTTATTGCTCCTAAGCCTTAGATTCTTGTTGTTGAGATTATATCATCATTCATTTCCTTTCATACTGCTTTTGACATTGCTATATATTTACCGATATAGATTGATTTGTTTCCTTTTTTATGAAGATATCTTCACGTAGTCAATTGTTTTTGTATTTGTTCAATATTTGGGTGGTAACTGCTAATGTTGACATGGCATAGATTTTTGATATTTCATTTTGAGGCCCACTTCCCTAAGACATGGTAATGTAGTGTACCATCTTTGTGATTCTCCTGTATAGTGTAGTATACTCTGAAATCTAGTTAGTCGATTTCTTTTATGAAATCTTCCTTTAATATGTCGTACTTCAAGTACGTGAGGAATACTGATTTTGTTGCAAGTCTGAATTAGTTCAGTCCACTCGTCACGTTGGTAGTGTCAATGAATTCCACCTTGTTTTCAGAGTCAGACTCATTAACTTCACAGTTGATGACTATTGGAGTAGGTATTTTTTCTGGTACAAACTTTAATATTCTTATGACGATTTAGGCGTCATGGATGATGAAAAGATCTTGTAGAAAAGAATCTAGTATAATAAAGTTGCTGATTTGAGTTGAAAACAGTGATGACTCATTGAAGATTTATGTGAGGGGTATACATTAGAGGCTACTGTCAGTCATAATGTAGAAATTAGTCATATTGAAGGATGGTGTCAAGATGATGGGTAAGAACATCACTTTTTCAGGGACACCATGGCTTAAATAATTTTACTCTTAAATATTTGACTATTGAATAATGAAAATTTTATTTCCTTCAAGACATTTCTATACTTAGTTGTTTAACCTAATAATAGTGAAATTTAAGCATATATAAAGGCTCTGAAAAATCCTATGAGGACTTTAAAGATTAAAAGAGAAGACAATAAAGAAATAGTTTAGTAATTGTTATTAGTAAGATATTAATGGGTAAGTTAAAGATAGAAATTATTGAAGCTGTAATAGCTAAATACAAATTTAAAGAACAAGTTATACATAATCTCTACATATAGGAAAAATAACTTTAGAAGATGTTAAAGTTGTAATAAAGCTTTCAAAGTTTAAAAACTTTTATAATTATTATATTGAGAAAAAACTGAATAATATAATAATAGTAAAAGATATCTTTAATCTTTACATAAAAGGTACAAAATAATATGAGTGTCATAGAAATTTGAGGCTCTAAGCTATAAGATAATACAAATATAGGAGTAGTGCAGGAACCATTAGATTGAATTACAAATGAAGTACTATTAGACATAATATATAGTCAAGAGAACTAACTACTAAATATAAACAGCAATAGAATTTGTCAGAGTATAGGGGCTCTTAATAGCAGTACATAGGCTATTAAGCCTGTATATTATATACTGTACATGGTAACTGAAAAATATGAGACAATACCCCGGTCAGCTAATTTTATTTAGTGAACTCAACTAGTTACTGCAATACCAAAGGAGTTATATGAGGAGTGACTGACAAACTACAAAAACTTTTAGTTAAGAATTAGTTAAAAGTAACTCAAGAAAGAAGTTAACAGATCCTTGACTAGCTAAAGACAATAAAGGGACACATTAACTAAGAGTGATTACATAAAGTTAGAAAGAGTATAAACTATAAAGTGACTCAGGTCTCCTTATTTGAAATACAGGTTATGAGTCATGCTTTGATGTGACTATAATATGGTATATGATTACTTAATGACAAATGGTCAGTGACTTAATAAAGAGCTGTTATAAAGAACATTTAAAAAGCAATAGAAGGTACTTTTCTTTTCTCTTTATTAAACGTATTATTTAGAAGTTTCTTACTTAATAATTAAGTTCTATCATCCAAGATATCAAAAGATATAATCGTACTTTATCTCATTGAATTCTAGCTAGGAAGTGATTCTGGTCTTTAGCAACAAGAAGACCTCAAGTTACCTGGAGCACTTAAGTTTAAGTAGTATATGTTAGTATTATCTGTCTCACAATACTCAAAGTCTTTATTGTTACAATGAGGCTTACATTCAAGTAGAAAATTAATATCATTTCTCTTTTAGATAGTAATTTATTTTTTAATTAATTTATCTTCAATCTAATAAATTAAATTTCTTTTCTCAGAAACTTTTTACAGTATTATTAAATTTTTACTATGGCTAATAGGTGACAACATGTTATATCAACTTCTCATCTCCTGAATTTTTATTTTCTTCTAGTCGTATCAAATTTCTAGACATAACATATAATACAATGTTAACATTCTACGAAGTTGCTCTTTCTCTAGAAATTGAGGTTTCAAATTCCCTACACTTTTTATTAAGTACAAGTAAGTTCTTTTCTCCTTTTTCCCTTTTCCCTGCTCTTATATATAATGGCTTAACTAATTAGTTCATCTCTGTAAATTACTCTCAAGTACTTTTAAGCCCTCTTTTTAACAAGGGCCCTCCATTTTCTTTCACACTGAACTAGCATACCACTTAAATTATAAAGGCTTAGCATGCTGTGAAGTCTTGTTAATACTCTCCCTAGTGCGTTGTGAAGAAGATATTATCTGTATAAGATAAGTTGAAAACACCAGTTCAGTTTCAAATAGAAAGCACTAAAGAATCTTGATACTTCCAGACCTTATGAAGTGGAAGTAAACCTAGCATCTCAGTTTCTTCCTATGCTGCATATATACTTAGATACTGGACAGAAGAAGAAAAGTCTGGTAAGATGAATAACTAAGCAGTTTGAGAGATTCCAGAGAAAGTTTGATAGTAGTATCATCTATTTTGTTCTTGATTAAGCTGGAAAGGTCTTACTGACTCACTTTCCCTAAAGACCTGAAATTGTGTATAAGGAGAATAGTCAGACTGTTTATAATATTCTTTAGACCAATATTTATGGATTTACCTTGACTAATGCTTCCCCCTAATTCTTAAAGGATCAGTGGCATTCCTAGGTTGAAAATTTCTGGTTAGGCCATAAAGAAAATACTTATTTCCATTCTTTAGAAGATAGATATGATGTATATCACTAGGGAGCTTAGTTTGAGCAGACTTATCCAGAGAAGAGAATTATCCCATTCTCTAATAGTATAGAAGATATGTACATTTCTCTTTTCTTCTTCAGCTAAATATTAAAGTTAATATATTATAGATAGCTTCAATCTTACAGCCTTAAGAGATAGACATAGTTTCACTTATAAATATCACTTGTGTAGTAGATATTCTCTTTAATATTATCAATAAGTATCTCCAAAATGAATATAAGATCACATATAACAAAATTTCTGCTCATATCACCAAGCATAGCTGGACAACAAAGAAGGAATTATTTACTTCAAAAGCTATTATTATTAACATGCTTACAGAAATTCATGTAGATGGGGGAAATTGGAAAAAGAAAATAGCTTCATTGACAGTTATTAGAAAGTGGTTAGGTAGAGATATAGTAATTCTCAAGCTAGATATTTGTGTTCCTTATTCTCCAGGCTCAATTATGGGCATTATAGATAAAGAGTTAAAATATTATGCAATTCTTTAAAATAGAGAAAAGCAGTTCATTATTGTATATACATTCTATGAGAAAGTCTAACAAGCTGTTAAAGACTTATAATTAACTAGTTTTCTTCATTCTCTGCACTTTAAAGCTTAACATTTTCTGGGAAGTCTTCTTCTACCACTTCTTCCAAGTAGTTTTCTGTATTTTCTTTTACTATTTTTGAAATTTTTCCTTTCTATACACCATCTATTGTTCTTGCCTGTAATTTTGTGAACTTGTACAGTTGTGACTTTCAACATACTATATGTTCTATATTCAAGAGTAACTAATAGTGTATTTGATGAAACTGTACGCTTCTTTAGATTTGGTAGTGTTTTCTTCAGTATTTCAGATTTCTGTCAAAATAGTATTAATAATAAAGTTTTTGCATAGAGTATCTATGCAAATTATCTGCAGCAGGGACAAATTTCCTTTTTCTACTTCTCTTTTTATTTTTCCCCTTATCTTTCTAAGTCTCTCTTTTAGTTTTAATGGACTAGGCTTAACAATATCCACTTTTTCTATATCTTTTCTCTTGTTCTTGCTAAATACTTTAACTAGGCTTTCTTTCTCTGATTGGATTTCAATAATCATAGTAATTAATTTATATAGCTTTCCAGAGAAGATCTTCAGCAAGCCCTTAACTATTGTTAGTCTAGAAGCAGTTTTACGGAGGCAAATGGCACTAATATGCTTATTTTAGACATTTATATCATATATATTCTTAATGAGCAAATAAGAACCATCTTTGCTAAGTTCATCCCACTTATGACCTTCTGATAAAATAGTTTTTTGAATAAACTTGAATTTATCTTCTATTTTGACTGCAATATCTTAAAAGATATATATAAAGAACTCTATATATTAAAATGAATTTCTCTAATTCACAAGTCAAGACTAACATGTGTACTAACCTGCATTTTTATACAATATACTATCCAAATCAGTTGTACTATAGTATATGATAATTTGCACTTGTTCTAATATAATTACTTGCCTAAACTGTCTAACCTTTATGCCTGGTACTGCCTTATCAGCATAAATAGTCTTTTTTGTTATTTGTTGAGATTTAAAAATAGAATATTATCAATTAGACTCAATTTTTATGTCAGTTGCTTGTAAGTTAGCAAATCAAGATAGAGTTTTGAATAATACTTTTAACAATGATAGTTTTCATTTATCTTTGGAGTTTATATTAACAATATCTGTTATTAATGAAAAAGTAAACCTGTTTCAAGCTGTAGATGGTAATGGTACTTGTGTTATAATATAACAATATTCTTTAATTATATCTAAAGTACTAGACAGTTGAATACTACAGTACAGATAACTAGAGGTAAAAATATTAGCATATAGGGTATTGAGTCTCCTAGAGCAGTATGGCTTTTTCTCTGAAAATGACATAATGTAAATTTACCATTGTAGTAATTAATACCTCAAGTACAAGCCAAAGAAGTTATAATCAAAATGATAAATTTTTGTTCTTATAGTTTTTATCATCAGATTTCTCTTTTTTCAGTATCTTTTCTTTCTTTTTATCAATACCTTTACATTTTATCTCTACTGGTAATATATTTGCTAGAAATTGCATTGGCACAGGTTTTCATTTTATGGCGCTTTCTAGTTTCAAGCATAACTCCAATGGTAACCGTAAGCCTTTTCCCACATAACTTGCTAACTCATTTCATAGATATAAATATACTTTTTTATAGAGACATATATCATCTTCAAAATACTGTACGTATATTATTGGCAACGTATAATATATAGCTTCTAGAATCTTCTTGCATTTCTGCATTGTCATTATTAGCAAATACTTATTAAGATCTAATAAAATGTTTAGCAAAAAATTAATTATGTGACAGTCAGAATATTTTGTTGTTTAATCTACTATATTCTTCCATATATTTATTAAGGTACTACAGTCTTTCTGGATCTAGTATGACTCTATAATCATATATACTTTCTACAGAATATAGATAATTAACTATTAGCTTTCTAGTAGACAAGTTTAGCTATTCTCTCTACTTTTGAATTTTATAAACATTTTATAGATCCACAAACTCATTTACTTCATTTCAGATAATAAGCATATAAATGTACAACATAGCAATTTAATCCATAAGTTTTTGATTGTTAAAGTTATTCTATTCTTTTAATTTGATAAAGTATTTTTATTCTTATCAGCCACAAAGTTAATATACAGAGTAGTCAATACTCACATACTATATAATTAATTTACTGTTACTGAGTTGACTTCACTATACTTTAATACTCTGATTATTTGTAAATATGCTATATATATAGTACTCCCAAAATTGCAAGTCTAAGTTAACTATCTTGCTTAAGTAGAAATATACATTTGTGTAGAACATGGTTTTTATTTCTTTATCAGAGTGGATATATGCTGGTATTACAGCATTGAAAACTAAAACAATGTTCAAATATTGCTTCAAGACTGAAACTGTTATCCTTATAGATACTTTGATATATATTTTAACAATATATCTAGAATATACATCAATGCTAGTATAGATTTCAAAACTGTAGAACTGCAACTTTATATGCCTATTAACTAACCACATTCAATTTAAACCTGGTACAAGAAATTTCTCTCAATGATATTATAAGTCATATAGTCATCCTTGTGGCCTTTCTAGATATATTCGTTTAAGAGCTATAAATAGAGTATTATTATGTTATTAACTGAAAACAATAAATATATGTATCATGACTTTATTATGTAATTAAATATCCTTGACTCTTAAAATGATCATATAGTAGTCTGTAACCATACATTATAATTGTGCCTTTAATTAATTTCCGTTAAATTAATCTTGTATTTTTTTCTTCTTTTTCCTTAAACTCATGTTTATTTAGATACTATATCATATCTATAAGTAGTCTAAGTCTTTTTAGTCTAACTAGTTCAACCTGATAACCTTCGTATTGTAAAATTTATAACATTTCTTTATTATTGAAGCTCATACCATAAAATAGTACAATTATACACTTTTATAAGTTTTTGATATTTTTTATCTATATACACTTGATGAAGTTCCAGTCATTTAGATAGTATTGCAATATTTATTTTGTTACTACTATACTTTAATTGCATAAGTATTCTACAATGGCCAATAATAGTTTATTTTTTTTCATATAAAGACTATAAATATCAAGCTTATAATTAAAATAGTTAATAGGTATAGAAGCCATTCTGCCTAATTGTTTGTTAATGATAAAGAAGCTGTAAAGTAAAGTACCCTCTGATTAAAATAATATGTGAAAGTTTAGCTGCAAGGTTAAATATTTTTGTAAGATGAAAAGTTGATAAAATATGTTATTACCTATTGACTATAGTAATTTTACTTACTTACTTATTTATTATTATTGAATATTATTTGATTGAATTAGTTTAATTTAAACATGTCTTTTTCTTATACTACTAAATTAATATACTTATATTATCAAATACTGTTTTGTGTAGTTGATTAAATAAAATGTTTTTATTATAATAAACATCTATATTTTCTATTAAATTTGTTATTAATATATAGTTTTACATTATAGCTAACATCTGAATTCAGCAATTAAGAGCTTTAATTATTTGCTATATTGTCCAATAATATTTAATTCTAGATAAATAGATTTACTGGTAAGCAGAATTAAATTACTGTAATAATATAGAGTTTAATTATATTTTTAAGAAGTTCTTACTTATATGCTTTCAATACTTTTCAATATATTAAATATTTTGAAATTAAAAATGCTAGACTAAAAGTAATAACTAAAAATGCTCAGTTTAAACAAATTGGGAAAATTTTCACTTAATAAAATATCTATTTTACTGAAATTAGTAAATTAATGAATTAAATTATAGTTTTTTGAAAATCAAAAGCCATTTTTCTAGATTTTAGATTTATGAAACTAGTTATAAGACTATTAATATAGTGGCAAAGGCTTTAGATATTGTAAAATAGATAATACTAGTACATGCTACTTGAACTTGAGTATTCTAAGTAATTTGATTTATGAATAAAGTCTTCTCATTACTAGGAACTAGAATTACTTCTTAGTTGAAATTTAATGAGACACTGTACAATTATATTTTTCAATATCCTAAATGATAAAACCAGGATTACTAAATAACAAAACTTCAAATAATATATTCAATGAAGAGAAGAGAAAAGTACTTTTTATTACTTTTCAAGTACTCCTTATAGCAGCTCTTTATTGAGTTATTGACCATTTACTATCAAGTGATTGCATACTACATTACAGTCATGCTAAAGTATGACTTATAACCTGAATTTCAAATAAGAAAACTTAAGTTATAAAGTAACTTATACTTCTTTTAACTAAGTTCAATTACTGTATGACTCATACTTTTAACCGATATGTTCCTTAATTATCTTAGTTAGTTAAGAATCTATTAACTTCTTTCTGAAGTCATTTCTGCTTAATTCTTGACTAGAGACCTTTATGGTTCATTGATTGCTTAATATATTACTTCCTTAACATTATGATAGCTGACTGAGTCCACTAAGTGAGAGCTGCCTAACTAGAGTATTGTCTTATATTTTTCAGTTACTATACATAGTGTATAGTATATAGGCTTAACAGTTTACATATTATTACTTTTAGTACTATATCTTAACAAGTTCTGTTACTATTTGTATTAGGTAATCAACTCTCTCAGCCATATACCATACCCAATAAATCTTTATTTATAATCTGACTCAATGGTTTCTACATCACTTCTATATCTATAGTATCTTGCAGTTTAGAGCTTAAGATATCTATAATAATTAAACAATATTAAGTCATGAGATTATAATAGTAATATACTTTATAATAATTTACAGTCTTAGTAATAACTATTAACTGGATTGAAATCTTGAAGTTATATTATAGAGTAATTTTAATAGAGTTATAATTATGATATATATACTACGATCAGGTAACTAATTTATAGTGAGATGTAAAGGATTGATATCTCTATTCTCTATACTGTACATTATAATAAAATCAATTATTATTCTCTTTATTAAGAACAGTAATATAACTTTTAGTCTCAGCTATATTACTTCCCTAGTAATTATTTATTACTTTCTTATTACTCTATAAACTAGAGATAAGTAACTACATTATACTGATTAAATTACTTCCAAGTAAATAAGTTTGTATATAAGACTCTTAGATTTAAGGTATAGCAAATTCTTTTTAAAGGTAAGAATACTTTATAAGAAATAATAAATATATTGAAGATATTACTCAAAATACTTATTAGCTGGATAATTACCAAAATGTCTGATCTTCTTCAATTAGATAATTGAAAACACATTAAGGACTTAATAAATCAGTTTAATTCCAAGCAATAACATTTATTGATATTGTTAATTAAGTTAATAAATTTATTGATTTAACTAAAAGATGAGATAGGCAGTAAAAAAGAAAAGAGAAGTTTACTAGAAGCAGATTAATTGAAAATATACTTCAGAATAATGTTGATAAAAGTAATAAGATAAAAGAATAGTTTTATTACTCTAGAGAAGAGTATGTAGAAGATATTATTAGTTAGTATATTTCTCCTCTACTTTTTTCTTTTAAAAAGCTGAGTAAATAAATAACTTGTTTCTGGAAAATATAATTCCTTAAATGAAGATATTTAGATAATTGGCTATAGAAACTCTTGCTTCAAATAATCAGAAATTATTGGTAGGCAATTAGCTTCTAGATAAACTATAGCCTCAAATTTAGAAATCTCAGTAAAGGCTATTAATTGAAAATTCTAGAACTTCTGCTCTGAATAGTTAAGAATTAATAGTAGATAAGTAAATTCTAGAGAAAATAGTTTTAATTTATATACCCAGTACTTTTATTAGGAAAGCTGATATATATATTAGCAAATAAATAGTTCAGAAAACTCTTAAAGAGTATAGGTTAAGTTATTACAAAGTACAAATAAAGATTTCCCTAAGTGAAAGACATAAAAAAGTAAAAGTAATATAATGTACAAGATACAAAAATTGACAAGAAAAGAATTGAAAAAAAGTTATATAAATAGATAAAGTTACTTTTAAACTTAACAAGAATAATTAGACAATCTATATAATTCAAAAGCAAGGTGAAAAGTTTTTACTTAAGAATCTTAAACTATTTTTCAAAAGTAACTATGTATTAATTAGTACTTGAAAAGCAATTTATAATAATAAGATTGAACTATTAGTATTTATACTAAGTTGTAAATAAATGAATAAAGATACTTATACTAATAGAATTCTAAAATAACATTTAAAGCTATTTTAAATAAAAATAAAGAACTCACATATTATGGCCTGCACAATTATTAGACTTTAACTCTATTGAAAATATTTGAGTTATTTATAGGCAAAAGATCAATACTAAAAAGCATAGAATTTAGAATATTGAGAAGTTATAGTAAGTTATTCATAAAGAATAGGTTAACTTTTAGTAAAGAAAATAAAATGATATATAACTAGTATAGAGAAGACAATTAAAAAAGTTATATATAATAAAGGAAATACTATTAAGTACTAGAATATTCTTCTGCCTTTTCTCTTTTCATTAATATATTTTCTATTAAAATGTAACTAGAATTTGTTTCACTAGAGTATTTTTCATTGTAAATATTATTTTTGAATATGTATAGATACTTATGTGATTTTACTGTACCTTCAAATAGGAATTGGCCTATTAAAACTATATTGACTTGTGCTAATATTGGTTTATGTCAGATTTGCAAAACTTAGCTTAGTAAATTTTCTGGTAAACTAAAGTATATATACTATAAGAATAATAGTTGTAAATACAGTTTATAAACTACTTATATATAGTAATTTTATCTTTTATTGTTGAAATACTTACTTTATTCTTAAGAATAAAAAAAGAAAATGTAGTTAATATATATAATAAGTAGTAAACACTATATAATATGATAATGGTAAAGCTATATAATGTTATTATTATAATAGCAACTTATTTACTTTTAATATTCTTACCTCAAGTTACAAGATGCTATAAATATAGAAGTAATGCAAATATTATTAAATTGAATTGCAAGTAAAGTCTTATTAAGTATAGTATATGTGTAACAATCTAATTTTGATAGGGTTTCATCTTCCAGTTTGTCTTAAATGTTTAAGTACTTGTCAAGATATTTAGAGTAATTGTAGAATAGTTATGTTAGTCCTATATACTAAGATAGTAAAACGGTTCTGCTATAACTATATCAAAGGATATCTTGAGTGATAATTTTTAGTATGAAGCTTAATTGCTAAACTAATAAGATTTTTAATAAAGAGGGAAAAAAAGACATTTTCTCTAAGATCCTAATATAGTATTTATAGTTATCTTTTTACTGATCTCTTAGTTACCTGCCAATAGGTGATTTATATTACTTGATATATATACTTTTTGACATAACTCACAATATAACTTATGTTAAGTCCAATAATGAAACCTAAGTTATCATAACTTATAACTCTTTGCCTATACTTAAGCTGTCCACTACACTCAGCTAATATGTCCTTTAGCTACTAAGTATCTTTTAGCTCCCTTGGTTCTTTGTTCTTGTCTAATAGTTTAAAGTTCTGTAATTTGTGGAACTTCTGTATAGTCAATTACTTCCTGGTTAGATTATTTGGTATCTATGTAACTGGCTGAGGTTGTTGCCTTAACTAAGATGTAGATAATTAATTGAATTGTTGTAGGTTATACTCTTAGTACAAAGAGCATTGATTGCATAAGCTCTGCTTTAGTTCTTACTTGCTTTCAGCAGATGCTATTTATTCTTGTATTCAATTCATCTTTGCCAAGCTGTGTATATCGTCCCTAATTCTGTAAAACTGCAATCTGACAAAATGGTATCTAACGCTACTTTTATGTCTATGACATTATCTTGGTAAAGTTTGAAATATTTATAATAATATGGTCAAGAGAGCTGAATACTTAATATAAATAGCAATAGAACTTATTAAGGGTATGTTACCTAAAGTAGCAAGGTACAGACTATTAAGCCTATACATTATACTTTCTATACAGCAACTGAAAAATATAAGAGAATTTTTAGGTCAGGTAGTCTTAGTAAACTCAACTAATTATAATAATGTTAAAGAAGTAATATAAAAAGCAACTAATGAACTATAAAGATCTTTAGTTAAGAATAGGCTAAAAATGATTGTTAACAGATTCTTGATTAACTAAGATAGCTGAAGGACATGTTAGTTGAAAATAGTAAGTATTAGAATTTGCCTTAAAGTCAAACCCTCTGGATTGCTAAAATAATGTGAACAACATCAAGTCAAATGTTAAGTATGATCACAGTGATGTCACGAGACTTTTAAGGTTAGGGTAATAGAGATATAATACTTTATATTACTTTGCGTAATGGGAAGGAATTTTAATGGTAAAATTAGTTGTAGAACTAATTACTGTATCTCTCAGAAACAGTTTCCTGTGCATATATAATGGAAAGAGATAATATATCTTTTGGCCTACTAACCACATATGATGTGACAGCACACCACTACTGAGCTACAGCTGCAGTCCTTGCCCTCAGAGCTTTATGTTACAGTAAGTCATGTGGCTAAACTTAAAAGCTATGTTACTATTCTCTATAAAGAAGACAGTAATTAATTCTATTACAATATTTAATATAAAAAATAATAATGTCAATTCCCTGCACTCTCTTATCAATTAGCTACTTGACTACAATATATATATGTTGTATGCCGTTGGTAGATATATGTTATTCCCAAAAGGCATATACTTTTCATGAATGGTATTTGCTGTCCACAAATGGCATATGTCTTCCTCAATGGCGTATGCCAATGAACTGTGTATGCCACTTGTGGATGTACTACACCAGCAAGCTGTAGATATAGATAATTGCCAATGAAAATTTAAGCAATTCTTCTTCCTTTGCGTCTCTGTGATCCCTTGAACAGTGACTGCTATTTTGCCTCTAAAATTATGAAATCCATTTATACCCAAACAAGTCATGGCCTCCTTAACCAACTAACTATTGGAGCCTTTCTCTAGCAATGTTAGAGATGCTTTTGCAGTCTATCTTGTTGAGAATTCCTCCAAGTATAGCATTACAGCTACAGAAAAAGAAGATATTATCTCCTGGCTTACAGATGTTTTTCAATGCCCTAATAACTCAAAAAAGTCCAAAGCTTGATTCCACATCAAGCAGACCTTTTGTTGAAATGCAGAAAAACATGTTCTATATGCCTTAGCCACTGAAAAGTACCCTCAGGAGCGTAAGGTAATGGTGGAGTCAAGAATTCTTGATGTTATTGCATATGAGTATGATATAACAGGTCATGCTAGAATGAATGCCGCTTGGAAAGCTATTGATAGTTACTACTATAGAATAGTAAGGGAGGAGGTTTGCCAGGCCATCAAGAAGTGTCAAATATGTGCCAGGAAAGCTTCCAATAGATCTAAGGGTCCGCTTACCTTTATTCTAGTCAAGCATCTGTTTGAGTGAGTGTAAGTAGATCTTATAAACTTCAAAAATACTCCAAATAACTAGTATAAGTAGGTTCTACATGCTAAGAACTATTTCAGCAAGTACTGTTAGCGATATCCTCCACCAGACAAGTAGGCAGTTACAGCAGCAAGAGCGATAATGGAATGAATAGAGGCATTTGGAGCGCTAAAGATTGTACAGTCTGACAATGAAAAGGAGTTCAAGGGGGTTATGAGGGAACTTCTGCTTTGCTATGGAATCAAGATAATCAATGGCAAACCTAGGACTTCAAGGACTCAGGGGCTGGTGAAGCAAGCTAATGGAACTGTTAAACGAAAAATTTTGGTTTAGAAGTGACTCAATAGAACAACAAGCTAGGCAGAGAAACTTCCCCCCATGACTTTACAGAGGTAGAGGAAGAGAACTAGGAGGACCTTGAAACAATGACTCATTTTGCAAGATCTATAGAGACTGATGAGGATATCCAAAAACTTCCTCAGCAGAAAGCAGAGCTGGAAAAAGCAGTTACAAATGCACCTTCTCTCCTTAATAGCAACAACCTCCTTATAGAACTACTTTCAATAAATCCAGAGCTTTTACGACTGAATCGGGAGCAGAGAGAGTGCCAACATACAGCTGTTAGGATCAACCAGGCTCAAGCAAATGCTAGAGTAATTTGACAATATAGCAAACAGTATATTATTAAAGTTTTTTCCAAGGGTGATAAAGTGAGAATTGTAGTTCCAAGGCTAAACAAAATATCTACAAACAATAAGAGAATATTTAGCAAGGTTCTGAACATGCTCTAGCATGATCGATATGAGATTGGAACTCCATATGGTGTACTGGATCGCCTGTACCTTACCAACCAACTTCTACCCCTGAATAAGTCAATTAAGGTCAACATCTTCTCAGACTACTTTCCTAGTGTCATGTTGCACTTTGTAGTACTTCAGGAAAGCTCCTCTACATCTACAATAGTTTATTGTAGTTGCAAGAAGGACTGTTTCACAAAGCAATACAGGTGCAGGAGAGAAGGAGTTGATTGTTCTATTGCCTGTCATAAAAAGGTCACGACTGTGGAAATTTCTCTACAATGGCTACAAGGACTTAGAAGGGGCTGGCAAGTAAGGGACCAGATACAGAGAAGTTATTCCTGCAGAGGGGAAAGCTTTTAGTAATACTAAGATACTTAGGAGTCGAAGAGGGAATGCTTAGAATATTGAGGATAATTAAGATTTTTATATTTAGTCCTTAGTCTATGTTATTACTTCTATTGAACAGTCTATACTCTTTATCATTAATATGTAGCATACACCATCTCTCTTTCCTTATTAGCATATAACATTCGAGAGTGGTGTGATCTACGAACGATGTACAATATATACTATAATTACAACTCTATTGAAATTATTATATAATAGAGCTTTTGAAGTTAGATGCAGCAAATAGTTATTGCTAAGACTGTGAGCCATCTTTAAGTACACTACTATTACAATTCTATAAACTTGATATTATTTAATAGTCCTACAATAACATAGTTAAGTGTCTTATTAGCAGTTCATTAATTTGATATAATAGTTTGGATAAATTGCCAGAACTTAGACAAGTTAATAATAAGGTAAGAGATTACTTTATTATTAGTAAGAACTTATATAGTATATACTAACTACTCTTAGTATATTAGCACTTTTGAAGTGAATATAGATATACTTCCTTTATTATTATATTTCTCTTTATAAAAGTACTTATAAAGCAAGACAGATTTATTCTTATTAAAAATATTATTAATATAGTTTTTCAAGATTCACTTCATAGTTCATAGATCTGAGTTGCCAGTTATATAGACTTGAATAGTTATTAAACATGACTAATATATAGTTATAGTAACTATATTATAGTAATAGTTGTATTTACCCTATTTTTTCTCATAATGATTGTATACAACAGTATTGGTATTGTTAATAAGTATATTTATAGATTATTCTTTACTTATAATGATATATTAAGCCTAAGTAGTATAGAGGATATAAATGAATAGAAGTATTCTATAAATATTAATTTATCATTATTAGTTTCAAAGTATTGCTATTATTAGAAATCATCACTGCAGTATCATAGTAGTAGCAAGTAGTATTGATAATTGTATTGATAGCATTATTACTATTGTCTATATAAGGCTTCTTTAGGGCTATAATGTAATGTAGTCATTTACCTCTAGCTAATGAAGTGATAAGGGAGTATTAAGCAACCTTTAGGGAAATGAGGCAAATAAAACAAAAAGTTATATCACTATTCTCTATAAAGAAAATAGTAATTAATTTTATCTTGAAAAATAATATAAAGAATGGTAATATCAATTCCTTATCCTATTCCACAAATTAGTTGCTTGACTACAGTATATATATTGTAATTATGACTATATTAAGATAACTTATAATATAGATCCTAGATTCTGATCTAGCTAATAGTTATTGTCAAGGCTATAAACCATTATTAAGTATATTATTATCACAATCCTATGGATTTAATATTGCTTGACAATTTTACATATAGGTAATTAAAAAATTATTTACTACAAAATATTCTAGTAACTATACTTATTGAGATAGGTAGTAATCATATTTATATTTATAGAGATATTTATAGTGTAGTGGTAGTAAGAGCTAACTAGGCTTATAACTTGTTAAAGTATCTATAATTCTTAAGGATAAAGAGAGGAAACATAGTTAATATATACAATAGGTAGTCAATGCCATATAAGGTGGTGATGGCAAAGCTACATAATATTGCTACTATAGTGGCAGCTTGCCCACTTCTAACATTTATCATATAATTTGATTAGCTGTGAATTTTTCTTAATTGTGAAATATGAAGTGCATGACACTATAAACTGGAGAGGAAGGTGTGATTGTTTTCATTACAACCCTCCTTCTTTGGTCCTCCATACTGATTGCTCGCCATTTGTAGCTGATCAGTCTTGTCTACCTGCCACCTTTAAGGCTTACCCTTGTTGATTTTAGCCTACAGTGGCTTGTGCGCTTTTTCCAGGCACGAGGATTGGTCTAGCAACTAGTCTAGGCAGGCACTTTAACTATTGCGGCAGCAACTAAAAGCTGCGCTAAAGGCAGCACAAGAACAGGACTTATGGGCCATGCAAGACTCTTTGTCGGTGGAACCGGTTGACACAGGGCAATTTAGACGCTTTCGTCTGTCAACTATACAATATTGAGTACTCAGCGAGATAAATGTGGCAGTCCACCTCCTACTGCAGGACGCGTACGCAACATAGTAAACGCTATCAAAAATAAAATAGGAGTACCTAGAACGTTTGGACACCCTACCCAAGGGACGATCCGAACGCATAGGTCTGCGCGTAGGGAGTCCAGGATGGAGAGGACGAACATGCTCTGGCGGAGCTTGAGGAAGAGGAATTTGCCTTCTCCTACCGCCGGTAAGAGGAACAAGACGACAACGAAGAGACTAGGGAAGACCCGGCAACGGTAGATTCGGAAAACGCATAGGGTAGTCCTAGACACGTGGTCGCAGCTCACAGGACTCAAAGTGCACGACTGCCACTTTTGATTGCAATGTTCCTACTGCGCCAGATATAATATACATCTTTGCATCCAAGTCACTAGTAGATCCACACTATCTAGCCCAAAAAAAAACCTGGTTACCCTAGCGCAACAACTTTTAGCCACGGCGAATAAACCAAAACCAGAGATAGCCGCTCCCGGTATTCAGGAAGAAGCCAAATGATATTTTCCCGCCGCTCCCATCGCGGAGTCCCAGAGCACGGCCGTCCTTTTGTCGGACCCGGACGCCATCAGTTTGCCGTCCGGCGAGAAGGCTAGGGTCCTGACCAAGAACGAGTGGGTCCCGAGCGTGCGGTGCACTACTTCCGTCGCGGAGTCTCAGGGCCTGACGGTCCCTTTGGTGCGGACGCCACTAGCTTGCAGTCCAGTGAGAAGGCTACGGAACTGACCGAACCCGAATGGCCCTTGAACGTGCGGCGCGCCGCTCGCGCTGCAGAGTACCAGAGCCTTACAGTCGTGTTGCCGGATGCGGACGCCACTGACCTTATGTCTGGCGAGAAGGCCACGGCCAGGACCCACCCCTAATAGCCCTCGAGGGTGCAGCACGCTGCTCACTTCGCGGAGTCTCAGAGCATTACGGTTGCGTCGCCGGATGGGGATGTCACCAGCTTGCAGTCTGGTGAGAAGGCCACGGCACCGACCCAACGCAAATGGTCGACGAGTGTGCGGCATGCCGTTCCCATCGCCGGAGCCCCTGAGCCTGAAGGTCGTGTCACCGGATGTGGGCATCACCAGCTTGCCGTCTATTTGCTCGGACGCTGCATTCACTAAGTATTTTGATCTGAGCGTGTTAACAGTGCTCCAGCGCGCTGATGCTTCTATTGTTGGGTGTTCTGGGGAAGCTATTGCTTCCTCTGTCGTAGGACTGGGTCTACCGACAGCATTAGTTTATCAGCTAGATTCTAGAAGGTTGATGGCTAACTGAGCTACCTTTGCATATCAGCAGATACTCTTGCTGATGACAATTTTTGAAGTTCGATTCGGACCTGCGATAGGGCACCTATTGCAATCAAGCGATCCTTTGGCATTGGAGCCACCAGCCTGTTTAGGAACTAGCAGCCTTCCTTGCTAACGCCATGTGTTTGCAATATCTTCACAGGAAAAGATGAAGCCCCCCTTTGGTGTATGCTCGCAATGATCTGATGGGAAATGACTGCTACCTGGCTAAAGCAAGAAAGGCAATCTCGCCCAATTAGCAGACGTCAACGGCCACCATGTATTCCCCCCCAATTTTGAAATCACATTCATCGAGAAGGCGTTGCTGCGTGAGTATCTCCGATGTACGGAAAATAAAGAAGCCACTGAATGTCCGTAGAGCTGTCACACCCTCTTCTGCCCGCTCGCTGTTCCCAAAATCACCTATTTTCACCCACAAATTCGGGCTTTGGATTTTACAAAAATGTTCTACAGTTTCCAGGAACGACCAGACGATGCAGGAAGCTTATTGTTGTGGAGGCAAGAAAACAGGACTCACTGTCGGTTTTAAATCTCCATGTGCAAACCCACTATAGTGCTTGAACGACAGGCCTTCTAAGAATTGGGAGGTGGTCTGCTGTGCTTCTTTCTCTGATAGTGGCGACAAGAGGCAATTTTGAAGATTACTAAGAGGAAAGTGTTCCATGGCGATAAACAGGCTCTCATGACTCTCATCCCCCCCAATGATTTCACAAAGCACATTTTATACTGCTTTTCCATCAGCATGAGACACGTTGGGGTGAGAGACAAAAGGAAGAACAAAATGTTAGACGCGAGGTGCAGCAGTACAATCGAGGGCCAAGGGTCTCGCGATTGTTCAACCACACCCTAGCGGTTGTCATGTTGGTGCGTGGTAGATACGACGGCTATTTAGAAGTCCCTTGGTTGAAGGCAGGGGTCTAGTTCGTTGATGTGGGATCTTAACATTTCCTATGATTGTTGGTGTTCACTCCTTCTGGTCCTTGTGGTTGGGACTGGCGTCGACCCGCTGCTGCAGCATGACGCCCTCATGCCTGCTTTGCGCCGCCTTACCCCAACAGTGCCCACCGATTATGGTCCCTACCTGATCTAGTAGCGGCTGCACCGCCACCCCGTGTCCATATCATGGCTGCCACCGCAGCGGGCTTCCGGCAGCTAAGTGAAAGAGTACATCTGGTCATACTTGTATAACAAATCGTTGGATATTGGCACTATCGCTGACTAACTGGTTCAAGCTTGAGATTTTATGACCAAGAAAGAACATCGCCACACACTGACAAATCCACGCCAAAGAAGCACAGTGAACGAAACGGAATGGAATATCGTAGTATGCCGGAAATTCAATCACGATTACGCTCTCTTCTAGAACTTTAAAGAAAGAGATGTGGCATATAAAAGGAAGATGGGTACCATGGTGGTGGGTGTGGAAATTGGCTAGGAGTTTGAGGTTATGGGAGTCGCAGCCGCACCACCGCCTCATGCCCGCCCTCCGCGCCCGTGACAGCGGCGTCCGGCCGCTCTCGTCCCAGCCTTCGGATCCCGCGTCAGCCCCCGGATCTAGCGTCAGCCCCCTCCTCGAGGAGTAGCCGCACCACCGCCTTGTGTCTGCCTTCCGCGGCCCACGACAGCGGCGTCCGGCGGCTCTTGTCCCAGTCCCTGGACCCCGCGTCAGCCCCCTTCTCGAGCAGCAGCCGCACCACCGCCTCGTGCCCGCCCTCCGCGGCCCACGACAGCGGCGTCCGGCGGCTCTTGCCCCAGTCCCTGGATCCCGCGTTAGCCCCCTTCTCGAGCAGCAGCCGCACCACCGCCTCGTGCCCGCCCTCCGCGGCCCACGACAGCGGCGTCCGGCCGCTCTCGTCTCTAGATTCCACGTCAGCCCCCATCTCGAGCAGCAGTTGCACCACCGCCTCGTGCCCGCCCTCCGCGGCCCACGACAGCGGCGTCCGATAGCTCTCGTCTCTAGATTCCACGCCAGCCCCCATCTCGAGCAGCAGTTGCACCACCGCCTCGTGCCTACTCCTCACAGCCCACGATAGCGGCGTCCGACCATTGCTGTCCTTCAAGTCTACCTTCAATCCCATCTCCAGCAACCCAATGATCAACTCCTTCAAGCCAAAATGCGCGGTGAGGTGCATTCCAGATAATTTCTTCGGGCTCCTCTGGCTGTATCCAGAATAACGATGCTTTGGAACTAGCAAGACTTGGCTGGAGATGGAGACCTTAGGGCCATCCATGAAGAACTTCAAAGCTAGGCTTTTAAGGGTCCGCTCCTCGTCTCCAAGGGCATGATTGCCCCAATTGCGAGCGGCATAGTCAAGAAGAGCATTGTTCCTCAGCTGAGCCTCGAAGGTCTTGTCACTGTAGCAATAACCTGCCGAAAAGATATCGAAAGAAAGATAAGTGAGACATGTCGTTGCGATCATTAGGTGAGCATTTGGAAATAGAACCTGACGCTTTTCCTGAAAGTATGCTTGAGCAGTTTCATGAACCAAACGGATCACTTGACTATGCTCATCGATAGTGACCAAACCTGCGCATACAGTCGTAAGCTTGTCCTTGGAAGGCAGTTTATTCAGACAAAGGACTGTATCTCCTGGGCTAACAGCCATGGCATGTTGTAATTCTCTGACTGTCAATGGCCTCGAAACAAAGGAGATCCATGATAAAACTTGTTGTGCCCGTTTGGACTTGTGCAGTGCTTGGTTCTTAATCCTATCCACGATTTCGTCATAAACACGGGGGAGTGTTTCTGGCAAGGCCAGCAACGCCGGACTGATATCTTCAAAGGTATCCACTTTGACAGGAACTTCGAGGTATAATCGAGCAAGTAAGAAACTTAACATCTTATCAGCGTGCTAGCCGCTTAGCCCGCTTCTGAGAATTGACTTACATGCCTTGAGACTTTCGCACAAGCGTGTCTATAATGCTTTCCCGTAATTTTGGGCCGGCTTGAATAGAACCGACAAACTCTTCTGTATTCTTGATGTGGTCCTCCAAATATCGCCGGATGTCCTCACGGCTTGCCTTTATCTCTAGTTGAGGGAATGAAGCAAATTCACGCTCGATCTCTTGCACACTCCGTGAGGTAACCATAAAACAAGCGTTTGCGAGTAAAGATTTGATAGTCATAATGACAAATCTTCTGGTTTTGTGATCATCGGTGCATTCATCCAGCGCATCAACTACGATAAAGACCCTTGAGAAGGACTGAACTGTAGCACGTAATAGCCTCAAGTACTTGATAACACTTAGGCACTTTTGGTCTTCGGAAGGCCGGTTATAAGTAGCGGTCAACTCGGCTGGGAGCGTTTTGCGCTGCTGAAGCAATTGCTTTAATAAGCTTGAAATCAAATTGGATGCTGTCTGAACTTGGCGTTCTCTATAATCGCAGTAGGTGAATGCTATCCCAACATTCTGGTCCCTGAAACTCCGTTTCAGGTAGTCTATAACGATTGAACTGGGTTGCCTAATGGTAAGCTTTCTCAGTAACTAGATAACATATGACACATACCTGAGGACAGTCTTTCCGGCACCCGCTGAGAGGCAGTCAGTATGTCATACAAATGCGATCAAGGTATATCGTACGTATCCCAGGGCACCACAACAATTTCTCAGTCCCTTCGAGCCAGCACAAGAACGTCTTATCCTTCAGGAACCATTCTCCGGTCCCTTTCTGTCGCACACTGAATATGTCAATCTGCCTAGCTGAAAAGTCCAAGGGACTCAGCCAGTCCAGAATCCTCTGTTCTGGGGTCGGATTTTCAGATATGTGATCTTTAACTCGATGACACATTAGGTGTTATGAAGAGTAAGTCAACCCGGTCATACACATACTGTCTGTCGTAGTTTGACCCCCTTCAATCACAGATCCTCGTCCCAGAGTAACCCAACCAGAGTGCATTTGTCGCCTTTGGTGGCCCGACTTTTGTACTTCTAATATCGCCTTTCTTATGATTGCGTAAGGGCTTGCTTCTGCGTGGGCGGCGTGTTCCACGTGTATTGATTCGACTAGCCTACTGAGTCTACCCATTAGATCTAGGAGGATTGCTAAAAAACGATCTGTCTTGGATTGAAGTGTGAAAAGCTCTTCGGGTGTGCTAGATATCATTAGCAAGACGACTCGTGCCGAAGAGAGTATCATAGCCCTACAAGACAGAGCCTTTTTCATTTGCCTTGACGAGTATCTTATTGAAATCAACCATGCGTTCTTCTATCTCGTTGAAAATATCGTGCAGTATTGTCGCAACACGAGATCTCTCCAATTTCCGGAGGACTTCCTCAGTCGAACACTCTATGGTTTTACTGCGAATGCTGACATCGCTGCCCCATAGCTGGAATCGCAAAATTGCTTCTTCTAGGCCGTTTGCAGCATCACTTCCCAGCTTCTGTATTTCTCCAAAAGGATTCGTCTTTGCAATGCTAGAGGCGAAGTTGATGTATCGGTTGAAAATCTTCGGAATAGCCTCATACCGATCTGCTAATGCCAGTGATTTTGTCCGAGATGCTAGTGTCGACTGTGCCTGCGACATCGAGGCAGGTGCAGAGTCTAAAGGATAATAACTAATATTGATCGAACGCAGGAGATCAGACTCAGTTCATCTTCAGTCAGCGGATTTTAAAGCGATGGAAGAATGGAGGGAGTATAGCGCCTCATCCAAAAACATGACGCTTTCCGATTTGTTCGCTTAAAAATCACCAACTCGCCAAGTTCGCCTCTGATACTGTTCGTGCGGGGTACAGATATGCTACCTAGATTAACACTCCCTAATATTGCTTGCACCCCAAACTGTGAACCCCACAGCTCCCCGGAACACTCACTAGGAGCTAGTTTATAATGAAGTTGTAGTGACAACGCTGCTGGTTGCCATTGCAAAACTTTCCTAACCCTCCTGAATCGGAAAAAGCAACTCCCCTCACAACTATATTTCTCAGTTCGCCATCTTGCAGTCGTTAGTTCACCTCCACCCCAACAGTACACCAAACTTCCAGGAATCCGCAAGCTACTATCAGCATGCCCGCCATCATCGCAATGACAGTTGTGGTATTTAATCTACTTTATACGGCCCGCAAAGCGACCGAGACACTTTACATTGACGCCTATAGGTGCAAAACTTATGGCGAAAAGGTTCGCTATATACTAGGGCACCTAGAACTTTACGAATACGAGATGGGAGAATGGAAGCAGTTTTGGATGGTCTCAGGAGCAGCGTCGGAGGACCGGTTTCGATTATTTTGGGGCAAAAAAGGGCTACGACGCATTACTTCCAATTTGGAAAATATTCAAAGCATTTGCGCCCGTATTCGAGCTTCGATAGGCCCTCGTCGTAGGCATACGCTATGGAGAGTGGTCCTATTTTCCATACTGAAATGGGATACACTGAGAGAAGATTTAGAAATTCTCGGAAAAGAGATGGACCGAATTAAGAAAATGGCAAAGTTCTACTTCTGCGAGAAACATAGACAGCACCTTGAACATTTGTCAACGTCCTACCGTGTTCACGGGATATTTCTCGTGGATCTGGCAACGCGGACATCCGACACATCTGAAGCGCTATATAATGCCTGCGGGGATTCCGAAGAAGATGCTGCCGTAGATCTAGAATTGGAGCTCGACGAAGAAGCCGATCAACCGAGTTTCACGCTCGTCGCCAAGGACATGAGAAGCAGTACAGATCCCACTCTACGGCTGAGAGTGCGGAACGAGCTTGCCGAACCACAATCGCATCATGTATCATTCCATAGTGCATTCAGACACATCCTCCAGGGGGGGGACGCGTGGTCGTACTTTCAAACATATCCGCACCGTCACTTCTTCCACATTCAGAAGATGGTCGATCCGGGCTTTACCATTCTCAGTCCTTCGGAATGTGTGCGTGGGTCCCTCTCATCAACTCCACAACGACCTCTACTTCGGGCCGGGCCGCCGCTTCCGAGGTCAGCAAGAACCAGGATAGCGTATGGATTGGCTGGTTGTGGGTTATTCTTTTGGAGGACCAATTGGTTCTCTCGATTATGCAGCTGCCTTGTACGGCGCAGACTCAGAGTAGACGGTGTGGACACATACACTTTCAGCCTAGGGAGGAGTACCCATCGGAATCATTGGTGTTACGAAACGCATCCCTGGGTGTTAGATGACACGCATTTAGGACGTTTAGGGGTAATTTTGACGGAGATTGCACTTGGGAACCCCATCCTGAACGTGACCGTCGACCCTAGCGGGGAGTTTCAGTTGAGCGTGGATCAAGCACTCGGATCATCGTTGGACATCTGGACCAGTGTCAATAGAGCAACTGGAACGAATGGCTACGCAAACGTCGTCGATTTTTGTTTACGGAGCCATCCGGAAACGACTCCAGAGGACTACTACTGGGAAGTTTTGATTCCGTAAGAGAAGCCTTTTCCGTGCGCATCTCCATATGGCTGCTGAAATGTCCGCAGTATCCAGAAGTACTACGACACTATAAGAGGACACCGCCTCTCGTAGGCGCATTGTAGAAGAGTGAGTGACAGGAGTGAAAAACAGCGGTGACAACTCAGCTCGAGTGGGGCACCGACGAGAATGCGACAGACATTTGTGAAAACCCAGCGTTGGGCTTGATGAGTCAGGCCATCGTTATGCTCGAAGGACATAGCGGCATCGCGCTGCCTTTCCTCAGTCCCAGTGTTCTCATATCCGCTAGCCGAATAACAGAGATAAGAAGGGAAAATTACTGAGCTACTGTATATGTTTTGCATATGTAGAATGATATTACTCAATATAATACCACGTACAAACATAGTTATATAGGCCTTGAGCCTGTGCAAGACATATAGCAATTGCATGTCTGTATGGAAGTAGATGTTCTTGAATTTCGCTGCAGCTACATTGCTCCCCCAAAAGATTAACAATAATTAACAATATAAGTAGTACTACTAGGAACAAATGCTTTTGCCTGCCCATTTTGAGAAGACTTAATATGGTATTCTTGTGCTTGCTGGTGAGCTTTATTAAGTTTGTTTTGAGCATAGTCTGTAATAGAGGTGACCACTATAGATAAGTATAACAAGTATATATTGTAACTAGGCTGTCAAGCAGGTCGGGTTTTTTGCTTTTTTCGGGTACCCGAATGCCACACAGTGCCCAAATTACTATGTACTCGGGCTTTTGCGAGAACTCGAAAAAGCAAAAAACCCGACCCAGTTGACAGCCTAATTGTAACCATAACTTTCAAATAATGTAATATATTTTAAGAACAGACAGACCGCAAAATTCATCCCAAGTATGGAAGCTGAGCATAAAAGTCTTTGGACTTCACTTAGACACCATCTCCACTTTACTTAAGACCTTTTCATACTTTAGTCCATACATTAATAGCCTTACTCTGTATTCTGAGAGAACTTACTTTAGTAATTACTCTATCTAACGACCAGACGGCAAACTGGCTGCTGTTTTTGGGGGGGTTTGGCCGCTGCTTTCTGCAGCTGACTTGCCAAATCTCGCGCTGTTCTAACGCTCGCGTACCTGGTGGCCAAGGCGGCACGACCCTAGCCGACAGCGGGAACACCCAAGAAAGACGACCGCTTCTCTGTTCTCGTTCCTACTTTCTGAGGAGCCTTTTCAGGGAGCAGAAAATGGATGCCCCCATCCCCTTGGTGACTCAAGATGGCAGCCATCCAATTTCTTCCTCCATCCTCCCTCCTTTCTTCATCTTCTTTCTTCCAAACCTCTCATACTCAACCACCTCCTCTCGCTCCACTTCTCTCCTCCCCTCCCATACGGTTTTTTGGGCAGCAGGTTCCTCCCAATATCTTCTCCTTCCTCTTCCGAATTGATCGTTACTGTCATCGTCGTCGTCTCCTTCAGCAGATCAATTCGACGTGCGGCGCCGTCAAACAACACCAAGCTCTTCCTCCGACAGCGATGGGTCAGACATCGAGAGCTGCTTCGACGCAGAGGACTCGCAAGAGGAGACCGACGCCGACACCGAGCCAACGGACGTTGATACCGATGTCGACGATATCGGCGGATGTGATGAGGCAGATCTGGCGTGGATCGCTGGAGAGGACAACGCCTACCCGCCAGAGTACTACCTGGATCAAGAGAACAACTCTGACGAATCTGAGGATGAAGATGAGGACTATAGCGATGGTAGTCTCCTCCTCCTCGACATGATCGAGGACCAATTCTATCGGTGTGTACCCTATTCTCTTTTCACCTACCATCTCCTGCTGTCGAATCGTTGAGCTGACTCTTTGAAGGTACTGCAAATATGTATGAAAGGATCCTGCCCGGATGATGCAGGCCATCTCTCGCCGCACCCTTAAGCCCTTCTTCGAATGAATGTTGAATCAACGTCGGGGGAAGGGTGGGAGGAGGCTTGCAAGCATCAAGTCGGCCAGCACGCTGGGACATACTAGAAGGTCTTCCGGCTCGTGTACGAACGGGCGACTGAGGAGAAGATCAGGGGGAAGATGAACCGTCATATGCATCGGGTGAGTAGCGCTTCTTGTCTACCCGCTCAATCTAGTCCGAATTATCGTAGATGAGAGGCTAATGAAACGTCTTCGTCGCAGGTCCTCAGGAAGCTGGCGAAGAAGTACCGCCTGGCGACGAAGAAGCGCGATAACACGGCGATGTATATCGAGGATCTCGCAGGCGTCCTGCAGACCAACCTGACGACGACGAAGCAGAGGTACACACGGCCGGCACCGTATCGAAACAAGCCTCTTTGGCTAGCTAGGTATATTCTCCGGAAACCGACCTTCAGCGCTCCTGAACCTCCGCTACGGCGACATCGCGGTGAACCTGCTCCGGGACCCCAGTGGCGGGCCCCATCGGATCCTAATCGAGTTCACGTGCGAGTTCACGAAGGAGTATCTCGGCATGAAAGATGCGTAAGTTTTACCTTGGACCTTTTCTCATCCCCCCGATCCCCCTTCCTCTTTTATTCTAGCGAGGCGTGCGGCTCACAGAAGCTAGGAATACGTTTCCACTCCCCGAGGTCATCTTCAATCCGTCTCTGGTCCTCAGTCCGCACGTCGCCCTCCTGGGCCTCATCTTTGCCGACAATGCGTTCTTGGCCCCGAGTCTCGCTTCGGCCGAGAGGATCAGCGAACTGGATACCCCGCCTGGCTATGAGCAGCAGCCCTTGCATCTGAAGCCGGAACTGGCCGCTGTCCCCGTCTTCCGCAAGTCTATCAGGACGCCCTATGGGTGGGAGATCTCGCCCGACCAGCAATTGCCATACAGGACCCTCTTGAAGTGGATAAAGCGGCTCGGCGTGCTCACTGGGTTTCCGCAGATCACGTGTCCGTACTGCCTCCGATACGGTGCGGGCAACGCCTTCAACCAGAGCGGTGCGTATCCCGTGGCCCCCTTCTCGCAACCCCGCCCCTCCCCGCCGCGCGACATGCTAACCGTAGATGGACAGGTGACATGAGCGACGCGCTCCAGAACGTGATCATGCAACACGCCAAGATTGACACCTTTATCAAGAACTACCTCCGGCGGAAGGTTACCGCTGATACTCGAGCTATCGTCTTCGGCTACGAACCTCAGCGCGACCTGATGCGGGCGGCTTGTCGGATGACTCGCTGGATCGATCCTGACCGGCCGCAAGAACTCACGCCCGAGCAATCCCTGTCCGTCAATCAGGATCCCGCTGTCCACCGCCTCGTTGCGGAGCGGGGTAAGCGGAAGCGTCGCTTCCAGGGCACGACGACACAACAGCCCGGGTACCGGATCATTGGCCGCGCGATCTTTAACGCCAGGCAACGGCTGAGAGTTGCACTTCTCAAGCACCTTCAAGACCGCTGGGATCTGGAACACCCGGTCGACGAGATCGAGCGGCAGCTCTCTGGGCTCAAGCTCAGCCAGGGCGTAAAGACCACCTTGGACAAGAATGATGAGATCCTCTGATCCAGAAGCGCTTAGCCGAGACGATGACGCTCCCGGGAACGACCATAAAAGAATTCCGCCGCCGCAATGCGGCTATCGATGCAGTCGCTGCCTACTGCCACTTCCAGGAGGGGGGAGCTGTTGCCCGACCACGTGTGAGGCCGTCTACGCGAAAGGCGAGTCCGACGCCGTCGAAGGAGACCAACCCGCAGCTGGCAGCCGCCGAGGCCGAGAAGCGAGCGTTAAGTGACGCTATGTTGTTGGTGTTTACAGAGAAGATAACTACCACCTGTTTCCTCTGCTTAGGGGAGCAGAGCTTACCGTTCGAAAAGCTTACCTACAAGTTTGCTAGTCTGGGAGACTTGACGAAGCACTTCAAGCGGAAGCATCTGGCCCACATCAAAGAAGGAGATCGGCTCTGGTGCAAGGTCTGTCAAATGGGGCTGCAGCACAAACAGCATCTTCAGAATCACGCACTGCGCATCCACAGGACTGTATCCTAATACTCCGATGATGTACTTAGAGCGCATGGCCACATGGCTTGAGCCTACCTTACTTCCTTTCCTTCCTCCCACCTTTTTTTTGGGCATAAATTGGCGGTTGCATTGTGTCCCTTTTGTTACGTATACTTTTTGGCCGCCTTATGTTCAAGAAAGTCCAAATACACGAACTCGGATTTCTATGGCTCCCCCTTCTCATGTTCATGTGCTTTCACATTTAGTAAATCAGAATGGTCCCGTGAATGAGAGGTTTGCAAGTCAAGTGATCTGTGGCTAGCCGTTGCCAGCTGATCCCAGTTTTCGGTTGTCCCCTAGCTGTTGGGTGGTCGTGTTGATGATCTCTCGAATGGTCCGTTTAAGAGATCACGCTACACGCAAGAATCTCAACTGGGGTTTTTACTGGAGTTTACTGGCGTTGCGTTAGATTAGACAGAACCTAGATTCCCGCGTTTACTATTTATTCTACAAGCAGTTTGGAAGTATGTAGTCGATTATCTTAATCCAATAAATCGCCTCAAAGATCATCCGCTTGAATTTTTTTATCATACTACCCGCCATCCATATACAGGTGTCATCCTAATAACATTTGACAGTTTCCAGTCCCTATACTCCTCTTGGATATCAGGAAGTTCCTCGACATCAGCAGGCCAACCCCTTTCCGCTTCGCCTGTTTTACGCTCGGCATAAAACTTGATCTACATCCTTGGTAAAGAAAAATCGTTCGGTCTTCCAATCGTGATATCACGAACAACTATTATCTCCCTTAGGTCTGTCATAGCCTCCAACGCTCTCATTAGACCCGCTATTGTCAAGTGAAGATCGACCACCCCGTCAAAAAGATATCCCTCATCAAGAGGCGTGGAGGGCCGAAGGCGCTAAAATTTGACTGAGTTCTCCCAGGCTTTGGCTTGCCTTGATGGTAGGGGGTTGCTGACGGCGGTTGATCACGAGGAGCAGGGTCCGTATCATCACGCAATTCTGGCGGAAGCACGGGCGCGGGATCTTGTCTGCAATCGGATCCGGCCATCGTTAGACGACTCGACAGGATGCTGGCTGGGATGAAGGCGGTGCTATATATGCAGCCTGGTGAGGAAAGAAGGAAGGGTGGTTCGCGACCAGGGGTTGAGATCGGATAGCCAGCTGATGTTGGTAGACTGGCTGTTGGCCACTACCGCGTACATAGTCTCTTGCCCAACTAGATGCCGCTCCACCTGCTTGTCCAGAGTCCAGTTGGACATACAGACAGGCGTAGTTTGTGCAGCTAACACTCCCCCATCTTCCCCTTACAGGGATGTCAGCAACGTGGCATCATGCATGTCGGGGATAAGAGTGTCTTCGACACATGGCCGCTCGATATTGAACTAGGATTCAGAGATATATCCCACCTAATGCGCATAGACAGACCAGCCCTTGCGTGATCCAGCCCCAACTGGGGGGGACTTAAGGAGTGAAAGTGCTTGCACTCAACTCCGCTCGCTTCTTTAGGTGCTGATGCTGATCCCTCCTTGTACCGTCATTAAGCTCCGTGAGCAGGAGAAAGATAAGTCTGCTACATATTAGGCAAGAGTCATAGCTTTGAGGCAGGAGTGCGGGATGGTAGAGGCGTTGGATGGTCATAGACTGATTTAGAAAAGTATTTCCATGGTGAACTCATAGAAAGGTATACAGCTTAAAGCACAGAGGGCATGCTGGAAATCAATCAAAAACTGAAGCAAATAACTTGGGACACTATTTGGTGGATTGATTCACCAAATTCCCGAGTTTCCGTTGTCGTGGTTCTGCGATTCAGCGGCTTGCAGCCGGGCAGTCGAACTCAGCAGTCAGATCAGGATAGTCGAAAGAGTCGAACTCGGCTGCCCGGGACTGTATTGCGGCCCCACCTCATTAGGAGCATCGAATTCGACTGCCCCAGGGCTTTTCCGGCTCCACTCGTAGTCGAAGTGGGAACTAAAATTCTTTCTACTTCGCTTGATTGGCAGACAATCAAGAAGTGACTACGGATGTGGATTTAACAACTCCGCATATTGGAGCATGGACTCCAGAAATTTAGGGCGCGGGGTATGTCATGGAAACTCTATGCTACAGAGCTTTCTTCTCTGCAAGTCCTACTCACATTATATATCAAAGTTTCTGCATTAACGATACCCTCGGCCGCCTGCATAAGCAGGAAAAGTGTTTAGGTCAGTTAAGTCAAACTCTCTTACATCAGTTCCCGAGTTCGACTGTCCCGATACAAGTCACATGTATGTGGGGCTAGGAGATAGCCCAGGGTAGTCGGATTCGGCTCATTCGACTATTCTGATCTGACTACCGAGTTCGACTGCCCGACTCCAAGCCGGCGATTCAGTTACGCCCAAGAGCGCCGTTTCCGCAGGATCTTGCCCGCTGGCTTCAGCGGTGTTATGCCTGAAGATCTTGGGCCTACGCTTACCTGGAATTCTGCTTGACCACTGCTCCAATGGTCCGTTATTCTCCGTGGCAGCCGGATTTGGCTCTCTCACCGTCTCGACTATACAGATTCGACTCTCGAGTTCGACTACCCGAGAGCAAGACGAATATATGCTCCAGACACTAGAGAACGTACATCATATTCCAGAAATGCTCTAGCCTAAAGATGAAAGCCAGCTCCCTGGAGAAGAGTGACAACAGTGAGGTCTCTATTATTACATTCAGCCTCACAAGGTTTTCAAATCTCGGATAGAAGAAGCGAAAGAGAGATATAATGTGAGCGGTACTGTTTACATAACTACACCGATTCTGAGTCCAGAATGAGTGATACGGAGAGAAAAATTGCTGGGGCCTAGTACCGTCTCCCTCAGCACGGGATGTGAAGCTGATTTAACAGAATCTTCAGAGGTGTATTACTTGTTGTCCCTGCTATGGCAGGTTACGCTCGTCTCGCTGGCAGAATCCCAAAAGCCTTATCAGTGCTAATGCGTACATCACCGTTCAGCGATTTGAGTATCTTGCTGGCGTTAATCGTCTCATGGCACGTGTATCAAGGATGTAACTGATCCAGTGGTTGTGCGGTAATGGCGAGCCGGGCTCGGCCTGACCCCGAGGCCCTTTCCCTCCATTTAATACAGGGGCGAGCGGGAAGTAAATTCTCAATTATGATACCTCATAGATGATCCCACACCCCATTTTCCTGTGGCATGAAGACGGAGCTGTACACTCCTCTGAATCATCGCATGCGGTTGGTGGTTCGTCCAAACACTACTGACGGTCGAGCTGTACAACATTGGCAGTGATGTTGATCCTAGTCGCCCGGGAGCTACCAATTAGTTATTATTCGGTGGAGCAGACGGCGAAGGACCAGATGCCTGACCATACACAGGTTGTGTGACCACGGAGTTCTCATTTTTAAACCAATGCTCTTTGGCTGCTGTAAGCCTCTTTCGGTCAACCCGGGTGATTGTTATCGCCCAGAGTACGTTCTATTCTTGAGAATTTCGCAGGCATGGAAAGCTTGCCAAATTTGAATGTCTTCTCCGAACGCGTTTGTACTCTCATTTGCATGCGGCACCAAGTGCAGCAGCTCATCTTGATACTTGAATCTCGGGAGTCAACTCACTCCCAAACGCTGGTCTAGCCATTTCCTTTCCAGGGGGTCTGCCGAATAGTAACATAACTCCGTCCAAGCGTTGCACACAATGACTAGTGTAATGACCCTATTTTGGCCCTCTTATAGAGTCCAGGGCCAAATAATTCTCGACCATTTTCCAAGATGCCATTTATCTGCTTGGTAACGTCACATGTGAGGATGCTGCACCGCCGTCCTAAGAACGGTAAGGTAGGTCATATAAAGAGGTCCAGGCTGCTCACACAGTCAATGAGACGCTGACCATCGCTTGCCCTCAAATCTGCAAGTCCTGCATTCCAGCTAGCTTCGTTCATCGCTCGGGCAAGACGCCAGAATACAGTCCTTGCGGCAGCTCCATAACTCCTTGTATGGGACGGATTAGTTAGGTCAAAGTACTCGTTTCTCTCTCTCCATTTCCTCTAGCATGGATGAGTAGTTGGAGGAACATACTACAAGCGTAGGGTGGCCTAACCCAAGGCACTTCTCATAGCCTGCACAGGCTCTCTGATAGAACATGGATGCGTCGTCGTACTTCCTTTGCTTGTGAAAGATGGAGGCCAAGCAATAAACGCTTGTCAGCGTGTCTGGGTGCTCCTTCCCCAGCGCCTTCTCGGACCTGTCCAGCGCTCGTCGGCTCATCTCCTCCGCCGCATCGTACTTGCCCTGGTACGCCAGCACCGAAGCCAGGTTGCTGACGATCGTCAACGCATCCGGGTGCTCCTTCCCCAGCGCCTTCTCGTACCCGTCCGGCACTCGTCGGTTTATCTCCTCCGCCACCTCATACTTACCCAGGCGTCGCAGCACCAACGCCAGTAGTTCTAGGCTATTTAAAACTTTGGGGTTATTCTCATCTAGTAGCCTCTCGTGTGCATCATGAGCCTCCTTAGAGTTTCTGAACGCAGTCTCGTATCGTCCCTGCTGTCGTTCATACCAAACCGCATTGTATAAAAGTGTTGCTCGATCCAGCAGACTAGATTCAGACGTGTAATTATACTCCAGCACCGTTTGAGCATGTGGATATAGAGCTTCAAATATTTTCTAATTTTCATGTTCGCCATTTGGAAACTCCTCCGATAACAGTTTCATAGCTTCTTCCTGGTACATTTCTTTCATTTTCTGGAGTTAAAGCCAGTGTTGGGTGGCCAACTGTACAAGCCGGTGCATCACGAAAGCCTCTCCCCCCTACTCAGCTGTTATTAAAGAGAAAGCTTGCAATGTTTCAAGGGCAGTAGTAGACTTTGTTCTTTGCTTGCCTTCTCTCTGTAGGAGTGACTTTGGAACCCCCTGTCGATCGAGAACGGCCATGAGTGAAAGAAGTTGAGCTGCCCTGGGCTTCTGCTTCCGTATCTGGTCAGAGGACAGTTTCCAGGTTAAAACAACGGATCTGGGAGAATCGAGATCTCTTCTAATATTATGAAGGTCATGGCTCAAGAGATCGGTCAGGTCTAAATCGCTGGTTCGAAGAGTTTCGATGTACTCTGCCAGCATAATGTTGTTCTCACTGAAAAAGGCAGTAGCCTGTGTGATTGCCAACAGGAGGTATCCCAGCGTATCGAGAAGCTCTGCTGTATCCACATCGTGCAACTCATAATTCTGTGATAATTTGGATCGTAACAAGCGTTCAGCTTCCTGTGATGCCAGTGGTAGGACAGCGATAGGCTTCTCTCTTTCTGCCAACCTCTCACCAATACGTGCATCCCTCGTCGTAATGACGACAAAGCCTTTCGAGCTTCTAGGAAGGTAACTTATTAAGGATACAGGTTGTCCGGTGATAGGTAACGGCGGGTTTGGCATGGCGTTGAAGAAAGTCTCATTATCGTCAGCATTGTCTAAGATCATTAGCCACGTCCCGTGGTCCTCGTCACTCAACCACTCAGAGACCAGCTGGCAAGTGTTGACTTTGGGATCCTTGCATCCTCCTAGGTGAAGTTTCCTCACAATATCCCTGTATGCTTGATCAAATCTCGCCGTGGTGCTAGCGTGTACCCAGAAGACGCTGCTGCTGGGTTATTTAGCTTTAAATCTGTAGCAGTACTCTATCGCTATTTGAGATTTCCTGAATGTCGTATAGATCGTCAGTAAGCTTCTGCGCTAGTGCAATAGCGCGAGAGCGTACCCAATACCAGCAAGTGCAACACGTGGTTTAGTCTGTAGCCTGTGGTCGATATTTGCAATGACATCCTCGCAGCCGACAAATTGAAGGTCTCTGTCGAATGGCCCAAGAAATACGCCTTCGCGTTGCCAGCCGCGGTCGCTTTGCAACTGTCACTCTCCTATGCGGTGATGGCAGTCGAAGTTCCGGATATCTCACTGAAGTAAAGCGTAAGTATCCCCTCATATCTTCTCAAAGTCCTCTGTATTGCCGCAACGTCCTTCTCTTTGCGGACGCTCCTAACCGCCTTTTTGGCCCGTTGCAATGCGGAGTCAGTCGGGGTGGGTAACATTTTTTTGATCAGTCCATCAAGCAAAGTGATCTGCTTAAGACAGCCTCCCACTGTGTCTGATACTGCATGTTGTGCTTCTGTCGCCAGAAAGCCGTCTGTGCACCTTTTCCTGACCCGAGCCATGATGTCCACTAAGAGAGGCAGTCGCGTTTTGGTATCCCGAAAGATTCCAGGTGCTTCCTGGGAGATAAGATGATATTCGCGAAGACGGGCTAGTACTTTACCACTGACATCGATAGAGGTCACGATAGAAGCAGCAAGGCCGGCTGCTGCGACGGCTTCCACCGTGGTGAGTGATAAAGCCAAGATCTGATGCACTAGTTGAGTTGTAAGTGGAAGATCGAAGGGGCCGTCCCTACCCAGAGTCGGCCCTAGCAGTCGTAGGCGAAGCGAAACACTCGAGTTAATCCATCCAGTGTGAGGCGGTTTTTGCTCGTTACATACAGTGGGATGTGGGGAGTATGTGCCGATTATCGCTTGTTCCGTCCACTCGCTGCATACTTTCCGCGTGGCTGTGGTGAGGCGAAATGGGGCTTGGGAAAGACTGCAACAAGGCTGCATTGCTGAGCAGAGATTGACCAATCCAAGCTCCGAGTATAAGCGGATGCAGCACCAAAGGTATCACACCTGCATTACAGCGACTTTCGTCGTTTAGACCCACCAATAAGTTATGCTCATCCAGCAAGGACTGGGCTCGGCCGGCCGCCAGCGCCTACCGGGCGCACACACATGCAATACTAACTGTTACTATTAAGGGTTATTCACCAAAATACCACGATTTTTAGTCGTTGTTACTTGGATACCACACTTTGTTTACTAGAATACTACTGTTTCTTTTAGTTGTAGCATGTTTACTCTGAAGGCCAAGCAGCTCAATAATTTCTGCGGTGCTCTTGGTGGAAGGAGCTGTATGCACCGCCAGGGCATCAGCTGCATTGTTGCAGACCCATATTCCCTATTCTGTCCTCGAGCTGACTGCGGTTAGTAGCACCTTGGCAATGGAGTTCTCCTGGCTAAATTTTAGCGATCGTTGGGGAGGCTGGAGCCCAAGCCAGGGTCTCAAGAGCTTCAGTGTAGGCGGGGCCTTGTCACCATCGTTGCCAAGACCAAAAACGGCCAGCACAACGTTAGATGTTTCTTTTTTTTTCCAGCACTGGCATAACTTCATTACCCTAGTTGAACAGCCACTGGAAGAATTTGGGAGAGAAGTGGAAGGTCTTTGTCACTGGTGTTGTATTAGGTAATAAGGGTTGGGATCATGGTATTCTAGGAAATAAATTTTGGTATCTGGGTAATAAAGATTGGAAATCGTGGTATTTTGGTAATTAACCCTACATAATATGATACGTCAGGACATTTTGTGAAAGCTCTTCTCGTGCTAGACTCCTTAACTCCCGTTTATGTGTCAAGTTCACTTGCTGTATCAACGTGGATACAGCCGTAAACTCCATAGCCTCGTTGATTCCGGTTGGCTAAGTTGCACGTATTGGACTTAAAACGATATTTGAAATTTACTTGTTTCCCCTGGCCTCGTCCTAGTTAAGCCCTATATGATGCGGCCGCTACTCCAATCGCTGCAGCAAAGATCGGATCGACGATTCCACCTTTGTTTTCTGCAGACCTAACCCGTGCTTCTGAGAACGCCTGCGCCCCTAGGACATCCTGAAGGACCTTTAACAGACGGGGATCTGTAACTCGGTCGCCCAGGAGAACCAGCTGCCCTATGGTATCTAGGATGTCGGAGTCGACCTCCGGGAGTGGTCTCTTGACGATGTCCTCGATGGCCTTCCTGACTCGTTCCCAGTATTCCTTACTCGCATCGAGGTCGCGTGTTAGGACATGTGATCCCAGGTCGACGTTGTGTTGAATTCGGCGCCACTCAAACACCCCGCGATCCTCCACGTAGAGGATCATCGTCAAAGCCGCTCGACTGTAATCGACAGTCAGGACCAACTGGGGATCCATGCCATCGAAGTCGCAGGATCCCTCCCCCAAAAGACACTCTCCGATCCCGTTCGCTCGGCTCGCCACATGTCCTGCTAGAACTTGCGTGGGCAGCGCACGTCGGAGACCGGCCGCGCTAAAGGCTGCGTCTATTAGGCCGCGCTGGTGGTCTGATAGGAGGTACGGGACGGCGGTATCGCTGAAACAAACTCCAGTGCTCAGATATGCCTGCGTCGACACTTTCAGTGCAAGCACCATGGCCTCGATCGCGGCGGCGTCAGGGGACTTTCCTGAACTCCAGCGCATAGAGTTTTGCAGGAGCCGTGAGATGGCTCGAGTAGCGCCGGCTAGCCAGCCATCCCAGGCTGGATCGACGGCATGGTTTAGATTCAGCGTTGGTTGTGCGGATCCGGCTTCTCCTTCTGCTAAGCGCATGAAGCCCTTGTAATCCGGGCTTCCCTCAACCTTGGCGATGGCGACAGTGGTTCCGTTTGGGAAGTACAACGCGGATGTGCTTTTCCTTAGAATGTCAGCCAGCTGATCTACTGTTTTACTTTTTCTTCTTTTTTTTATGCTGAGGCCTTGCACAACATACCCGTAGTCCAGAGATAAGCTAAATCCAACGCCTGGCTGACTTGAACGGTTTGAGTCTTTGCAGGCGGCATGGGCGAACGAGTTCGAAGTAAGTAAACACAACAACAGACATAGGCAAATGCCGAAGAGGTACGAGGAGCGAGACATCGCATGTCGAGTTTTCATTTGGAAGGATAGCTGGCAGATAAAGGAAAGGCTTTGGTAGTGAAGGTGTGGTGTTGTGGTATACGGTGTACGTTGTTCTTTATCCTCGATGGGGGCGTTTGTGTTTGTAGGATTGTTGGCCTCTTCGGACGACGCGCTTTCTTACACAGCCATACTGCATAGCTATTCGGTTCACCGTCGCGCAACAGAAACATCCCGGTATTCGGATAAATCCTCTAGTAAGCGGGCAGCCTAGGGTGTATACGCTGTATTTCTGTTCAACTACCTCGTATTCGCTAGTTACGATCGCTCACTGGACCCTTGCTCGCCCTGAGGAGGCTGCACACTAATTGTGGTATATTATACGTTATACGGGGTACGGAGTACATGGTACTCCGTACCTGATTACACTCAAGGATTCGGCTACTTAAAGCAGGGTCGAGAGTGGCGGTGCTGCCGCTGCTTCCCCGCCCCCACACTGCTGGAACTGCCGAGAATTTCTGCAAGCCTTCAGTCCTTTCTTACTGCGCCGCATCCGTCCCGCCCTTCAATCATGTTGGATATTTTCTCTGCGAGCCGAATACGGATAGACCATCTATTCTAGGGTGCAACATTTATCTACCTCAAGGTGCAGCATTCCCAACCCTTCCTACTCAGCTCTGCGGAGTACGGAATCTGCCTTTCGCGAGGTCACGAACTGCTCCCCCAGAGAAAATAAGGGTAGATTCATTCCCGGGCATAACCAGGTTCTGGCTTCTTTTATTACCTTCATGTGTTTTGGATATACATAACTTACACCTTGGCGTATGGACTCCGCCTTCGACGACGTTGGGTATTTCCTTTCAATCTATTTTCTCCTTAGACAATCAGCCTTCCATTCTGGGGGCCGCCGTCGAGTAACCTTGAAACAGCGGAGAACGTGGAAATTCTCCACCCTCCTTACTCCGTGTTCAGGGCACCTGCTCTGACGAGGTTAGAATCTCTCTTTTTTAGTCTAATGTAGATAGTTTCTTTTTGGTGTAACTAAACTATACTTACATTTAGTGGTTGAACATCAGCAAATATACTCTACCATTCTAGCCCCATGTCTCAGTTTTCTATCTACCTTCCGCTTAGAAACTAGTCCTCCCAATATGTTTGGGTTGCCGTTGGGACAACTTGGCTATCCCATCGCATATAAAGTCTCACGGTCATTCTTCACATATCCAGACACACATCTATATCTCAATTGACATCCGACTGTATATCCCATTTAATGCTAGATAATGTTGATCCGCAAGCTTCTCCTCTTATCTGGCACTCTGGCTGCTGCTCTACCACAGAACAACGTGAATGCACAGAACAACAACAATGCACAGAACAACACCAATGCACTGAACGCCGCCAACGCACTGAACGCCACCAACGCACTGAACAACGCCAACGCACAGAACAACGCCAACGCACAGAACAGCGTCAATGCGCAGAACGCCAATGGACAGATCAATGGCGACGATCCGTCTGCTAGCGATCCGACTACACCCCCTCCCAAACTCAACCCGCTACCTAGCGTGCCAAATCCATGGCCTAATGGTATCCCTGAACTCCCAGCAATATGCACGGATCCGGAAAACCCGACTGAGCCTTGCGTCAGCGCCTTGATGGCGCTGTCCCTAGCGGACGTAGGAGTCCTGGGCGGATCGTTGAAGCATGATGGTACCTGTTCTGATGTGCGTGTGCAACAACTGGAGACGGCCGCATGGGACGCTTGTACCTTGGCCAACTATGCCAGAAACTTTGACAGTCAACCCCGCGGTCCTCAGGCCGCCCGTTACTATATGGGGCCAGATTTTGCTGCCCAACAGGACCGAATTAATGGTAGGAATCCCGCATAATTTGCTTGCAGTATTTCTCTAGCAAAATAGCCTCTCTTTTGATCTGGTGTCAGCCATCAAACGTCAGCCATCAAACGTGCGCTGCTTTCCTGAGTCGTACCTAACCAACTTCATATAGGCAACCTTGGCCGAGCCGCGGAATTCAAGCTTAAGGGGAGCCAAGAGATCATCGTCAGCTGCAAGGATACAAAGAACCAGTGTAATATAAAGAAAGATGGTAAGGCCGTTGGAGGCTATGCTTGGACTTACAAAGGGTGGTTTGGCCAATACCACTACGTCACTTTGTGCGACGCATTCTTCAGTCTCGACTCGCTATCCCAGAGGCTCGAGGAGGTGGAGAAGGACTTGGCCTCAGGGAGGACGGATACGGCGTCAGACATGTCGTGGCTGAAAACGACAGGACAATTCTTCCTTCACGAAATGATGCACCTAAACATGACCTCACAAGGGCAGCCTCACAGTAGGCCTTCTCTCCCCCCTACCCCCCGGTCAAGGCTGTTGCAGACACGATCACCTCAACTCTCCCTTGCTAGCATATTGATATGAGGTACTTACTGCTGACTAATCGAGCAGTCGTGGATGTTCGCGTCATGGGGGACGAGGACATCGGCCCCTGGGCTTATGGGCCTTTCTACGTCCACAAACTAGCCGTAAGGCCCCTCAATCAGGGTGGGGGTGCGTCGCGGGCTAGCATAAACGCTGACAGCTACGCTATTTTTGCAAATGGTAAGCCGAGAATTCCATTGCTTCACACATAAACCTGACCAAGCGTGTTTTACATAGCGGTTTACTGGTGGGATGCAACCGGCTACTTTCCCGGGGTCCCCAGCAAAAACAATCCCACCATCAATGCCGACAGTGCGGTGCAAGATCAAAGCCCCATCTCTATTTTTGTGGGCTCAGTGTCCGGTATAAACGACCCCGACTTCGACCAGCTCTTCAATGTCGCCCTCGACGGCTTCGCCGATGAGGCCCCTCCTCCCACCACCACCACCGCCCCCCCAACTGTTCCTCCCCAAACCACATCCCCCACAACTGCTCTCCCCCAAACTACCCCGCCACCAAACATCCCGCCACCCAAATGCATAGGCACACCCATCGACCCAAACCAACACCCCTTCCAACAACCCGAAGCCCAGGGCCTTGTCACACAATTCTGCTCAGACTCACAATTCTTCAACACAGTTATCGTCCCCCCGATCTCCTTCAGCACTGGCGTAACCAATGCTGGCCTCCACAAAGCCCTCGGCGTGACGAACAGCTTCCCCGTCAATGGTGGGGCGGACAACCTTTGGTTCAGCCTGTCCTTCTCCGAGGGCGTATGCACGGGGAGTTTCCTCTTCGGCATAGGGAACACGGACCAGGAGAAGATCGATCATTGCGTTGCGAGGTTCAACGCCACCCTCAACGGCTGCAACACCGACACCATAACCAATAAATTCGGCGGCGAGCTCGACGACGCGTGCGCTGTCTACAGGCTTTGGGCTGTGGGTAGCAGTGTCGCGAATCCAATGGATTTGGCGTCCGAGCATGACGTCGGGGATTTTACGTGTAAACCGACGTGAGTACCTATCTCCCTAGCAAATCACTTGGCTGCGTGCGGGTCCTGACAGCCTTTTTTAATGTAGGGACACCTCGGCTATTGGGGGTGCCTTGTCGATTTTGGCAGGGACTTGTACTTGCTGGTATTCTAAGTTCCCGGGCATTACGGATATATTTAAGATGCCGGCTGGCGGCGACTGCGCGAATACGGATCGGGCAGCATTGCTTTTCAATTAGGTGGCTGAGTCTCCTTTATTTGGATGGCTGGATCCTCTTGTGCTTTTTTCCGTGACTAAGGACATAAGGTGGTGCTAAAAGTGGAGTTTGGCGTGACAAAATGTCAGACTTCTAAAGATGGGATATATACGGGTGTCGGAGCATCTTCCGTCGGGTCTCTTTTGTTAAACATGCATTGTCATAAACTCACCCACTTTCTTACTTCCGGTTTTGTGTCCGGGCTCTGCATATTTGGTGGAAGTACGTGCACATTCAGTAGAATGACATTCAACCTTATGTGCGTGGAGAGCTCCCGTGCGTACATGCTTCCAGACGTTTGGTGCTCATAGGTCTTCATGCTCACATATAAGATTTGCAAGATTTTCATACAAGAGTTCTCAAGGGTATGCTCTGGATACGTTAGAGTTAGTTCAGAGCTGTGAAATACAATCAGTCTTAGGCTGTGTAGGACTGGGAGATGCCGAGCTGATAACTGGGATAGTAGCCTAAAGCAACAAATTAGTGACCCACCAACATCCAACCAACGCCCAACCCAAGTTTCCAATTCAAACAGCTCAAACCCAATGACTCTAAAAACGGAGGGAGCTACACAGAGGAGATACCACCATCCACAATAAAATGGAGGCCGGCGGTCTCAAATTCCCATTCCTATTCCTACCCTCCTCATCCGCCACCCCTTTCGCTTTCGTAACACTAGATAGGCTCGATTGAATTACTGTTGGACAATCTTGATTAGGAGAGTCACTGAAGATTGTTAAAAAATCGTAATGTGGAATACAGGTTGATTAGGCTGCTTAGTAGTTATGTGGCTGACTAAAGTTGTTGCCTTGATTGAGATATAGGTAATTTATTGAGTTTGTCACAGGTTGCGCTCTCAGTACTAGGAGCGCTAATTGTGCGAACTCCATTTTAGCTCTTACTTACTCTTGACAAGTGCCATTCATCCTCATATTTGATTCATTCTTGCCAAACCATATGTGTTGTCCTTAACCCTATAGAAATACAATCTAGTCTAATAATAACAGTACTACTCCTGTGTTTGTATTGTCCCTGATGAAGCTTAAGATGTTTATGATACTAAGACAGCTAAGAGATAAATCAGTCAAAAGTAGTAAGTTATATAGTGATTTGTAATACAAAGCCTTAAAGGGTTAGGACTATGGCTTGATGGTGGTACGCTGTCGCACCACATACAGTTAGCATGCCAAGGAACATGTAATCTCCTTTCCATAATATATACGCAGGAGGCTACTTCTAGGAGAAGCAGTAATTAGTTTTACAATTAATTCTATGATTAGTTTTTAATATTAGTGTCAGGGCCAGCCTTAAAGCCAGCCCTTTTTGGATTGCTAAAACAGTATGAATGATGTTGGGCCAAACGCCAAGCACTGTTGCAGTAATGTCACGAGGCTTAAAGATTAGAGTCAATAGTATATGGAGATTCAGCACCATTATTTGTGATGGACTGAATTCCAATAGCTTAAGAATGTTGATTTCTAATGTAGAACTAATGGCTGCTTCTAGGAAAAGCTGCCTCCTGGATTTACATATATGTATCTCTTGGCTCGCTAACCGCATACGACACGATGGCGCATCACTACCGAGCCGCAACTACAGTCCTCACCCCTTAGAGCTTCATGTTACAATTAAAATTCCATCCCATTATGTAAAGTAATGCAGAGTATTATATTTTTATCACCTTGGCCTTAAGAGCCTCATGACGTTGCTGCAGCCACACTTGGCATTTGGCCCAATATCATTCACACTGTTTTAGCAATCTGGAGGGTTTTGCTTTAGAGTTGGCCTTGACATAATTGTATATAGGTAAGAGAAACATAAGTTACTATCAAGGTCAGCCCTAAAGCTAGTCTTTTTCAGATTGCTAAAACAGTGTAGACAACATCAGGCCTAATGCCAAGCACTGTCACAGTAATATCATAAAGCTCAAGGGTAAGAGTCAACAGTATATAGAGACTTAACAATGCTATAATAATGTGACAAGAGTATTTAGACATCTAGCAATCTGGTATTTTGTATAACTGCCTTTTGCCTTAATAACTGCTTTTACTCTTTCAGGCATGCTAGCAATAAGACCGAAGAAGAATTCCTGTTTTAGAGACTCCCAGGCCTCAATAACCACCTCAATAATTACATTTTTCACTTTTTCTGTTCCGACCGTCATGGTCTGAAGCTCTAGGTGATTTTTAAAGATTAGATTCTTTAACTTCTTCAACACCATTTCAATGGGGTTAAGGTCTGGTGAATAAGGTAGCCATTCTATTACTGTATAATCTTTAGATTTTAGCCAGTCCGTTATAGCTTTCAAAATATAGGTTCTAGTGTTGTCTTGCATGAATACTCAGGCAGGAAAATTATCGAGCATATTCGGAAGTAATTTCTGATAGGCATCTTCCAAAATAATTAAGCCTGTAATACTTCTCTTACCAGTTCGCTCCTCGTCTAGCTCCAGAACTGTTAGGCCACCCTGCTGTCTACTTGTATAGTACCCTCAAAACATTACTACAGTGCGTACGCCTTGTGCAACTAGCTCAATGCAGTCTTGATCCCACTTTTCTTGTGGTGTATGAAACATTCAAACATTGTCTCTTCCATCTTGCTTATGTACTGATAGTTCGTCACTTTATACAATATTGTCCTAATCATCTTCATCCATTTTTTTGTATTGTAGAGCCCAAGCAAGTCGATTTGCTTTATGTTTGGGCTTTAAAAGTGGCCGGCCAGCAACTTTCCATTTCCAAATATTGACTTCTTCTAGATGATGTTGCACTGTGCGCTGTGACACCCCTGGCATTAAGTTCACGCTCAATTCTCCTAGTGAAACCTGTCGCTTTTTTGCACTAGAAATAGCTGCCTTTTGCAGCTTTTCATCTTGCAATTTAGTTGTTTTTAGTGGTCCACCACATGCTGCTGATTTGTGGTGGTCGCGTTCAGGAGTTTTTTGAATAATATATATGACTGTGCTAAGATAGTGATCGTATTCCTCTCCAATGGCATACAAACTTGCTCCAGCCTTATGCATTTCAAGCATTTCGGCTCTAGTAATTGAGCTTACTTCATAGCACGTCGTTTTTGGAACTCTTGAAGGCATTTTTTTAGAAAAAATATATTGTGTACATACAAGTTTCGCAATTTCGCTTCATGTCTAAATACTCTTGTCATTGCATAATATATGTAATTACTGCACGACTCACTACTCCTGGCTGACATATCCCCTAGCTACTTCAGCTGATTAAGGATCTATTAGCTTCCCTTTTAAGTTATCTCTATTGGAGGTTGCCTCTACTACGTCATAGTAGTGGCAAGTAATAGTAATGGTCACATTAGCGGCATCATCACTGCTGTCTATATAAGGCCCCCTTTGAGGCCATAAATAATTAATAAGTTATTTGTTTTGAACTATCGCAACAACTCCTAGTTAGGTCTTTGCTAGAGGCCTTTGTAATTTGTTAGTCATTTCTTATATTACTTTCTTAGTATTATGGTAGCTAGCTGAGTTTACCAAGCAAGAACTACCTGACTAGAGTATTGTCTTGTATTTTTCGGTTGCTGCACATTGTCACTTTAAGCATCATACTCTAGCAAGTCCTGTTACTATTCGTATTTAATAATCAGCTTTTTCGGCCATATATCATACTCAATAGAGCTTCATTTATAATCCAGTCTAATGGTTTCTATGTTATTCCCACATCCATAGTATCCTATAGCTTAGGGCTTAAGATGTCTGTAACATATATATACCTAATTTAAATGAAACTGTTAGAGCAGCATTTTCCAAGGTTGTATATTTTGCTTTTAGTGAGGCTGCTTTAATGGCTTGACAAGGTGTCCATGGTAACCTACTAGCATTAGAGAAAGTTATAGCAACACTAGAACCGCCCGAGAGAAAGTGCCTACCAGTCACGGCTAACCGCATATGGAGTCTACCATCGCCTTTTCCTTCTCAGTCGCAGAGCAACAACTTCCTCTAGGTAACACGCTTTGAACCCCAGGTGACTCGGCTACAGAGTCCATGACGCTCTGGCCCGCAGCGTGCCAGTACAGGGGTAAGATTTTAAGCACAACGCATCAAATGAGGAGCTGTGAAATGCCAAACCTCACCATAGTAGATTCCTCTTACGGTTAGCCAAACTGCCGAAACCTCAACTCGCACAGGATCTAGCGTACCAAGACATTATCAACTCCATCATGACTACAGATCCCGCCTGCCAACGAAAACTTCCGATAAGCCGTGGGAATACCTTGCGCGCACGACTAATACTAGAGAAGCGGTGAAAGATTTTGTAATGGCGAGAGCGATACCGTGTTAGTAGGTCCATTCTGGCTAACGAGACATTGGCGCGCAGGGGCGGAGATAAGCAAGTATTAGCCTGCCTGATGGGCATTCTAGAAGAAGGTGCGGTGGATCAATTCAACAAAGAATTCAGCAAAATATTTCCCATTGCGTTCCTCAAAACGAATCAGCCAAAGCATATTCCAGGCGGGAGCCTAAGCATGTCTGGATCTTTATAGCACTTGGCCCATTACCATGCGAAATTGGCTTGCCCGCTCCCTCTCTCGGCCCCAACAAAGCTCGTGTTGAGCTCGGGCTGAATAGTGATAGAGCGTTACACATCTTAGATGACATGGGTATGTGGTCTGGCGTAGGTGGTGGTAGAGCCGCTCTGATGGCCGATTGGAAGGCATACTGAAACGTTACATCTAGATTTTGCTTAGGCTAATCCGGCGAAATCGAAAGGGAGGGGGTTGTAAGATTTGCCGCTATCATTGCAGACGAAGGAAGCCTAGTTTGTGTCGTCGTTGAAAAGGCATGGATTGTCGAAAGCTGGTGGCTCCTCGAAGCGCCCTAGGAATTCTGGGCAAATAAAGCGCTCTAATAAGATGTCGAGGCTCTCTGCGACGGGACTGTGGTCAGTGAAGTAGCACATGGAATGCAGCCTCCATCGCTGGCTTACTGTGGTCTAGCAATGTTTTGGATACGTTTGTGTGTATCTCGGTGGTGGACTGTGGAGGCACGCTGGGAGACGTCAGGTCTGCCATCGCTATGGAATCACAACTTGTCGACGTTCTAACTCGCCATTGTTGTTGGGGTCTGCGAGTTGCCTAGCTCAATGGTAACCATAGCAAAGTTGTACCCTGATGTGTGGTGGAGGCTGGGACCGCAAGCAGGCCCAGAAAGTGACTGTGATCTCATTTCAGGTATCTACGTAAATTTTCTCTTATATTTTTGCAACGAATTTTAGTGGAAGAGCCACTCTCACATAGCTCAGTCAGAACAGCCAAAAGCGCTGCATATAGGTCGACCTGCCACAAAATATCACCAACCAAAACTTCAATAAAAGATGGTATGGGGAAGTCAACCCGTCTAGGTGTTTGGGGATTCTACCTAATGTGTTTAATAGCAGTCACAGAATCCAAGCAATAGTTATCACTCACAAGGGTTTCCGCGAATCAGACGTAAGAGGCCACAGGTCGACTCTCTGAGCAGGTCAGCACACAGAGATTGCGCGGGACTAGTTATGGAGAAAACTCACAGAGGAAAAAGACCTCCGCAGATAGGGATCCAATTCCTATCAAAAGCAATCCATGTGTCATTTGATGTACCCAACAGGCGCCCTACACAGACTTCTCGAGCCTCTCCAGTTAGTCCCGCCGAAACATATCTACACTACAATGTTGAGGCCTTCTTCAGGGATCCTGACTCTGACCATCATCTCGCACAACGAGAACAATACAAGCTCTTAGAATATCCTCAATTAAGCTGCAAATCTGCCTTCGGCTTGTGAAATTCTCGTAGTGTGGGTGTATGCCCTCTCACATTGGGCTAATCTATCCTTCGGTGACATGGCGACACTAGAGCTGAAGTCGTCCGGGGAAGAATTCCGTCATGAGAAGCCCCCAATGCCGTGTTGACCACAGCGTCATTATTTCACAGAGGAAAGTTCGAGGTTCGCTCTCATTAACTCCCACCGGGTAGCGTCCAGAATGTCCTTCAACATATTGGTTAGTGATACTTTCCATCTTTCTTTCCAGGTGGCGACAGCGAATGCGTATGCGTAGAGCCCAGGTCATAATTGATGAACCTGGGACCTTCACTGCTGCTAGCTCAATTGTAACGAACGCTATTCTGACCTGGAATGTGCGGTTAGGGTCTCGAAAGCATTTGGCAGGACAGAATATAGCTCTCCAGATATCGAACCTTGGCCTCCATGTAAGAAATATAGTCCGCATTGCACCTTTCAAAGCTATCTACCCTCAGAATTCCTTGCGACGGGAAGCAGGACTTGGAGAATCTCAACGGGGCTTCTGTTGGCTGTAAAAGGAGTAAAGGAGTCCACCATGGTTGAGTTAAAGTCGATTGAATGATCTGCTAATACCCTGTGGTTAGGTGAGCATTCGACAGGTTTTACACCGAGGCTGTGTTAAAATTATATATAATGGCCAGGTATCCCTCTGCAGGACTTCATTTCGTAAAGCGAAATCAACAGAATCACTACCTCAACGAGCCAGAGGCCATGCAATACCAGTTGCACTACACAGATCCTGTACGAATTACCTAGTTCTAAGATTGCAAGAGAGAGAGCCTTCTTAATGCAATCCACACATCATTTCTATTTGGCCTGGGTGGTACGAGGTAATGCGTGAGGTATATGATCAATCAAGCTGCGATAATCTGAGTTGATGTCCCAGATCTTTCCCCCGCGCTTCGCGGACAGGGTCGTACGGCCTTGGTTTCTGCTCCTCTGGTGTCCCCGTAGTGTCTCCTCTCCTGATGTCTCTTCCCCAGGTTTCTCCTTTCCCTTGCCAACTGTACACGTAGCTACCTCCGACACGTTCCGACCCTCAGGTGACACGGGTGCAGGGTCGTTGTACCCCACCGTCGCCTCCTCCTTACCGGCCGGAGAAGCCGCAGCAGTAGCTGTATCTCTCGACTGGTATTGATCTATAGATGAGCCGGCTACATTATCCTTTGTCACGGGCTATTTCCTCAAGTTGTTGTAGTACCGACGGTTCAACCATTTAATTATGCTGATGTCTTCCCCTCCGAGAAACCCCTTCTGTGCATCGGTGAACGCTGGGCTCATCGTTATAATGTTTTGTAGCTCTTTAATTCGTTCCCCTTGGATTACGCCCGGCTTCTCCATCCCGTAATGTATTCTAAACAACTCGTAGGATTTTTTCTTATCTTTCGCGTCAGGCCAAACAGCTGGACCCAAAAACGTCGATATACTTACACCTAGGGCGGTCCAGTCGCCGTCATACAGAGGGTTTTCCCATCCGATAACGATTTCTAACAGAGTAAGTCACTTGGAATCTCGGATGGAGAGTAACAATAATGATTTAGGACATATGCGCGGCAGATCGCATTCGCCACGGCTGGCTGCGAGTTTTTGTTGGGCTCGGTTATGTATCCAGTTAGTACAATTCAACATATGTAGTCTTCCTTGGTCTAGTGGTCATGATTTCCGCTTGTCAGTCCAAAACGAGCGCGGGAGACCGGGGTTCGATTCCCCGAGGGAGAGTTGTTTCTTTTTTAATTTTTCGGGGTATTTCTTTAGATCACTTTTCACCTTGCAATTGCTTTTTTTCGCTGCGAACGGAAATCGACTTCGGTCTAGGTGGTAAGGCTGCGACCATGACAAGCGAATTCAAAAGGTAACAGACGCACAGCGGCATCGAGAGCTGTATATGATTGGGTAAATTGAAAGAAGAGTGTGCACCATGAAGATGGATGATGCCCCCGGAAATAGGATCAAAACTGTGGTATCTTGCTAGATAACTGCAAAAATCCCCAATGTAGTCAGGTGAGAACTAGAACTAACAAACTCTTAAGAGAAATGGAGTTTCGGCCCTCATAGCTTATCAATAGCCTCGCATACGAAATCCACGAGTTAACGGAAATGGGACGAACATAGATGGATTCTACCAGCCTTGCGGAGTTTTGGTAGGATTCTCGAGCATTTCGGCAGTGGGCAATACTAATTTCGAAGCTATTCTGTTGACAAAGTTGGCTGAGCTCTTCGACAGTACATATTCAAGAGGGTTTGATTCAGGGACTGGTTGGGTAGGAAGGTACGAGATGCCCTACACAAGTGGAGGCTACAGGCGTGTACAATTCTTCTGATGTTTTCTGGTGGTGGGATGATTTTGCTGGGCCTGTTAATGCTTGGCCAGAGCTGAAATAGCGCGCCCAAAGCGAGTTCCTAGATTTTCTCAATCCGGAAGTTACCGCCTAAGTAATTCTCAGAACGACCGGCGTATTTTCGTCAAATCTTGCGGTTTGAATTGAAATTTCCGGGCTTTGTACCTCGTAGGACACCTCTAATTTTGGCCCCACTGTCGCGTGTATTTTGCCATTGACATCTATGAGACACAAAGATAGTTGCATATATGGGGACATCATGTTACACGTCGAGAAAAACAGTGGTGTCGGTCTATTGGATTGAAGAGTCAGTCTTGGATTGAAGGGGAAGCCAAAGACGCCTTACTATTCAGCACGTATGTTAAGTCCAGTTTATTGGACGTTGAGTCGAATGCAGAGACTTTCCCTCATACATACTCTGACACCCGCAGTAATGTGGCCAGCCAACTTGCCATGTCGTATCTACAATATCTTGACCTTGTCTATATGAACCTAAGAATCTAACAGGGTAACCAAAGGCGAAAGCTCTTGCTGCCCAATGCAGAGTTTTTATCAGCAGGTCTTTGTGATAACAAGGCTGACAGCTGCGCAAGAAGGTACACATATTGCAAGGTGAGTAAAAGGGCTCTTATTTAATCCTTATTCCTCTATGCCACTGATAAGTGTCACAGATCTTGCTGAACAGAGTAAGGATATCACTGGCTTTGCCATTACTTGGCTCAATTCAGCTCATGCGATAGAAAATCTTACTCAAGTTAGGCTGGGCCTTCCCTGGACGTATTTTGGAGGAAACAATCTCTCTTTAAGTGTAAAATTCTAAGAGTGGTTGCACAAGCTGAGATGGCATCAAATGTCGACACAGAGTACAACCTGGCTATCCAGGAAATGTCGAATTACTTTCTATCGCCTACCGGTCAGGAACGCACGGACAAGTTCTCAGAAGAAGAAATACAGCGGATCGCTGAATTACTTTCGCATTCGACATCCCAGTGGAGAAGCTCATGGAGTTCCGCACCCCGTGTCTATTGCGTCCTGCGTCTCATTGGTCAAGAGTCCGCAATGGACAAATTGATGAAAGAGGGCATTACGACGGACATCTGGTTTCCCTTTAGCAAGCGATCTCTTGCGGGTGATCTGAGTCCTGAAGACAAAGATAGATTTCTTGCCAAGCAAATGATGGTAGAAACCAGGGCTCTCTATCTAGAGAAGTGTCCAAGGACCGGAAGGAAAAGTCAGCATCAATATTTCCCCAACGATGACGCTGTACCTTTGATATATGAAAAAACTTTGGGAAAAGGAACCTTTGGGGAGGTTCACGCCGTGAAAAGTAAACTAAGCCATAAAGTCTATGCAAGGAAACAAATATCAAGGTCCAAAGGATTTATCAAAACGAAAGCGGAATTCAAAGCGTTCGAGAGAGAAAGGGATATCGTAATGACGATAAATCACCACCACTGTATAGAATTTGTTAGTGAGCTACCTCCGTGTTGATAGTTGAAGACTGATGATCGGTAACGCAGATCGGAAGTTATACCACTCCAAAATATCTCGGTCTTCTAGTATCACCAGTTGCGGATATCGATTTGAAGAATTTTCTCTCGGATAGTCAAGCCTCGTATCCACAAAGGAACCTACTGCTGCGTACGTTTTTTGGCTGCCTCTCTAGGGCTTTTCAATTCCTGCATGACATTAATATTCGCCATCGAGACCTCAAACCTGAAAATATATTGATCAGCGAAGGAAGAGTGAAGGTTTCAGACTTCGGACTATCTTTAAATTGGTCTGACAGCCGTAGTACAACAACCTGGTCAACATGCCCTGGCTGGTCTCGGCGATATTGTGCGCCAGAAGTGATTCAATGTCAGTCTAGAAACTCCTCTTCGGATATCTGGTCTTTAGGGTGTGTTTTTCTCGAGATGATCACAGTACTGAAAGGGAGAACTGTCGATGATCTACTGAACTTTATCAGAACATATCGCACAAATCATTCGGATGATGAATGCATGGATGGAGCCGTGTGTTACTACAGCGAACCTGAAGCTATTGTAGCATGGACCGCGGAGCTCATGGCCAATAACCCTCGAGATAATGAACCTATAGTTTGGGTGAATGAAATGCTGGATCACGTGAAGGAAAATCGGCCGCACGCGACTCGAATGGTTGAGTACACAGGTCGAGAAGGGAAAAATCCTGGATGGCAATTTTGCGGCCTTTGTTGTTTCGATGACTCGGACGATGAGGAAGGCGATGCTGGATTCGACCCAACTGCAGACGCTTTTTCGCCTGATGTGAGTATCTCCGCCGACTTCACAGATGCTAGCTCAGGCCTGAGTTCGTACAAGCGGCAACCATTGGCTGAGGCAACGAAGATCACGTCTCACGCGGTTACCTCCGGTTCTGCAGCACCCCATACTGCTAAGGATGAAGTAGTTGTTCAATTGCCACTGAACGATGAATTCGGCCTCGAAGAAAACAGTTCTATAGGTTCGGGAAGGGTAGGATTGCATTGGGCGGCCAGTGGCGGGCATGAAGAGGTGGTGCGGCTACTGCTGGAAAAGGGAGCGGACGTCGAGGCAAAGGATAAGAGTGGATGGACAGCGCTGTACGGGGCGTCTTACAACGGGCAGGATGCCATTGTATTACTGCTGCTGGAGATGGCCGCGGACGTCGAGGCGAAGGATAGGAGTGGAAGGACGGCGCTGTATGGAGCGGCTTTCAATGGGCAGGAGGATGTGGTGAGGCTGTTGCTGGAGAGGGGGGCGGATGTCGAGGCGAAGACCGCGAATGGATGGACGGCGCTCTATGGGGCGGCTTTCAACGGGCGGGAGGCGGTAGTGCGGCTACTGTTGGATAAGGGGGCGGACATTGAGGCGAAGACAGGGAGTGGAAGGACGGCACTGTATGGGGCAGCTTTGAACGGGCACGAGGCGGTGGTCCGGCTACTGTTGGAGAGGGGGGCGGATGTCGAGGCGAAGGATAAGAGAGGAATGACGGCGTTGTACGGGGCAGCCTTGAACGGACAGGAGGCGGTAGTGCAGCTGCTGCAAAACTCCTCCCATACACTTTATTGACGGTATTTGCGTTCTTTATACTTTCCCTTTGATAGACTATATTAGTTGCATTGTTTCAAAGGATAGGTTGGTAGGGCTTTGCGTTCTGGTAGGGGGGGCCTGGTTGCGTAAATATTGGGCCAGACAATGGCTGTAATTACTGGCTATAGGGCAGGCCTGTTCTTGCATACATTGAGGCCGTCAATATTGAGCTCTGCGCTACTAGTTACTAGGCCACATCATGCCTAGATTTCAGACGATGGCTAACCGAATTTATAATTTGGCATGGTTTAGGCGTTCGCTTAGTAATGACTTTTGAGAGGTCGTATTATCCCTTCGACCTTACTTAATGCCGCGCTAGATTGATGGCTTTTCGGAAGCTGCCGATCAAATAGATCTTTTTGAAATTGCTTGTAAATTATTAGTGTGACCAATCAAACCCTTGTCAGTTGAATATGCAGGTTGGCAGACTGTCTCAACTATTGAAGGGATACTCTCATAGCGCATTGTGGCTGAGACAAGGGCAGAAGGTGAGGTTGAACCTCAACACCTTTGATCCCCAGCCCCATTGCCGATATCACTCCTAATACTGAGTCGTCTCCGTAGTAAACACCATGGCAGACATGCTAGCTGTCACGTCACTCGTCGGCCAAGTCGCCGAAAGCACCAATAAGCTAAAGGACTTTTATGAGCGGATGAAAGATCAGCCCGAGGAGTTACGGCACACGATTTATGACGCTGAGGGGTTGAGACTTATGCTTGGAGAAATCGCTAAGAGCATTCAGCAACAACCATTCTTTCCGCCGACGATCAAGACTGCGGGCATGGAGAGTCTTCGATCGTGTCGATCTTGTGTAGAGGGTCTGCGGTCTTTGGTGGAGGAGTTGGAGGATGAGATGGCGATGAAGAAGAAGGGAAGGACATTTAAGGCTGCGTTGAAGAAAGATAAGATCGGAGAGTTGAGGAAACAATTCCAGGAGGCGAAATCGATGATGTTACTGGCTAAGTGCTGTTACGACGCGGAAATCCAACGACAATACTTGGCGAAGATCATGACGGATCTCCCTCACTTAAATAAGTCGACTCTTACAACAAAGGCCCCTGCAGACAACAAGAGAGTGTCAGATGTTGAAGAGGACACGCTTGGGAGGAGGACTAATGGAAGTCAAGAGCGAATACAATACAATCCAACGGCGATAAAAACTGTATCAAGACGTAGGCGACCGAACCTACGAAGTCAGCAAGGACACAAGCGTCTTGGAGGACTTGTGGACTTCGTGACGGCTGGCGGCGACAACTTCACCTCCACATTAATTTCCCTTGAATTGCCATCATGGCTTTATGCTCATCGGTACGATCTCTATCTCTCGAAATCTTACCAAGGATGGGATTTCAGATTTCGATCCTATAGGACTGTGGATATTGATGCCCCCATCTTTCACTACAGCATGGCTGGTGATGTCGCGGGCTTGCAGAGTTTGTTCAAGGAAGGGAAAGCGTCTCCTTTTGAGATGGATCTAGAAGGCAGAACACCGCTTCATGTATGGAAATTGCCGCCATGATGAATGAGATACTGACACAAAGCTAGTATGCGGCCATGTATGCACGCCCTGCAGCATGCCGTTTTTTATTAGAGAACGGTGCAGATGCAAATGTGCGAACCTACTGGCATGGCACCTTTCCTCGTTTGGATACGACGCTTGAAGGCGAATGGTACCCTAGAGTCGAACAGGCTAGAAAAGAAGAGGTATGGCGAGGCCGGGCAGCATACTCGTAAGATATATAACACTCTTCCTTCCCCCGAGCATGTAGTGAACCTTACTAGGACACCTCTGCATCTGTTGACCTCAATCGGAGCTTATCTTACATACGGAGGTCGGGAGGAAATCACATGGACCCACTGTAATTCGGACAATATCATCACGGAAGACCTCCAAGCCACAGTTGAAGCGCTGACCGTATATGGTGACTGTGATACCCTCCTCGAGGACCAGTTCGGATTCACGTCTTTTCACCTGTTCACTGGACTAACTTCATCACTCCAATGGCTGCAGCAACACGAAGAGCTGATGCTACAGAACCTTTCAAAAGAGGAAACTTGGAATATTTTGTGGTCACGGATCTTGAACTTCGGGAGTTGGACAACAAACAGCAAAGTAACAATGATAAGAGAAGGCCTTCCTGGAGGGAAAGTTGTCAAACATCTCGCAAAATCATTTGCGACTGATTCCCCTCTTTCTTCCAGTGGAAGCTTTCTCAGCATGATTGCTTATGAGTGGATACGTACCAAGGAATTTCTGAATCAAGATCTCAGCAGTGAATGGGAAACCTTAATTCTGGAATTTGTGGCTGCCGAAGCAGGCTTGCATGCTATTTCAGTTGATGAAGGCATTCCTCATACGATACTGATGAAGTTGATGCACGCATGTTTCCTACCCCCCAAGATCGACATATCATTAGTGCTGCGAAAGTGGTTGCAGGTTCTTGTCAAAGCGGGAGTTGAGCTAGTTGATTATGGCCAGGAAGAATGTGCTCTGTATGAGAGAGACGAAGGGTCATGGAATTTCCAAGTCAATGCGGGATTGACGTGGGCCTCGTTAAAGGGCTACTGCACCATGCAGATCCTTGACATTCAAATCGGTGAAAAGCCAGAAGACTGGCATGTAGAGTGGGACCTCGTTGGTTGGGATGTTTGGGAGGAAGATGGTCAGAAGGAGGACGATGATCGGGGGGAAGACAATCGGGAAGAACAAGGTTGGGAGGAAGATATAACCTCAATCATGCCAGGCAGTTGGTATGATTGAGACACAGAGATGACAATGACCAACTACTGTACTTGAAGGATCTAGAGATCTCTCTACAAGACACCGAGATAGGCTTCTGAGCCCTTGATAGTGAAGAGGGAATTGCGATGGGCTTCCGAGGGTCGCCAGGGGTTGATTAGGGACCGGTTCGTACCTCTAAGGATGAGGCGCTTTCGAAAAGCGGTATTCGCTGGTATTAAGTTTTGTGTACCACTCCGAATACGCTGAAGCAGAGAAGATGCACCAAGAGACATTGGAGAAGAGGAAAAATCTGCTTTGGTGGTGGAGCACCCAAATACGCTATGCAGTGCCCGCAACATCCTTGATGCGCTTGACGAATCGCTTAGTAGTAAACCGCGAAGCAAGAAGGAACGGCTGGCATTGGATACGGGTAGGATGAGGTCTGCGAGGAGCGTATTTGAGCCTGGGGATCCTTCGAAATCGCCATAAGCCACTAAGCCGAACCCGCCTCCGCCCTCCACTCCATCCTAGCCCGCATCCTCTCAACTCCCTACCTCGCCTCCCCCTCCTCATCGCCCCACATCACAATTTACACCAAACACCCACAAGGCCCCACCAACCTCACCGACGAACCCGTCACCTCCCTCCACCCCACCCTAACCTCCTGCCCCCCCTTGCAAACCGACCCTCCTCCTCCAACTCCACCCGCACAGCCCCCCCTTCCAACGCCTCCACCATTCCCTCACCCCCCCCCCCCCAAACACCGCCTCCGCCTGCCCCGCCTCCTCACGCCACCCGGCCTGCGCCGACCGCCTAGCCTGGCGCGGCGACTTCGCCCTGCTCCCTTACCTCCGCGCCGAGTTCCTCCCCCCACCGCGGCTGCAAAGACCCGCCCGCCGGGGTTGGCGTACAAGGGCCAGTCCGTCGCGTCAGCGGCGCGGATTCGCGGGGGGTGTACGGGAGGCCATTAGCGGGGCTTGAGGGGGGGAGGGGGGTGTGGACGCTCGGGGCGGAGGTGGTGCGGCAGAGGGAGGACATATGGAGATAGGCCGTTGGTGGGGGGGAGGGGGCTGAGTTTGTTGAGGGGATGGGTGGCGTGTGGATGTAGGAGGGCGAGGAGGATTAGGGTTTTTGTTTCAGACGGGAGAGCTTGGGCTTTTTTTTTTCTAGGGGTTTGGGTTGGGAGGTTGGAGGCGATTCTGGTGAGGGGAATTGTCTACTTTGGGCTGTGTGTAAGGGTGTGGTGTTGAAGCAATGTCGTTCGCTAGTGAGCCTGCCGGCCGTTAGCTGTCGACAACTCCAGCATATAGTGCACAGATGAGCAGGTATTTGGTTGGATGAGACGAGACGGGCATCTCCCCGAGACAAACCAAAGCAATCCGGCATCACGTCGTACACACGACCCCCCTTCCGCTCAGAAGGTACGTAACCTGTACTATTAGGGGCATAGCACAGCTAACCCCATACCAAATTTTCCCCCATTAACGGTAGAACTTCCATTTATGTATGTATGTATGCTACTATATCCCCTAGGAGGCTAACCTGCTTGCTACCCTCCCTTGGACATTTGTTGGTTTTTCCATACGTCGTCTATTTCTAGGCTGAAGAAGCTAGAGGCACAGTGGCAAGGCACGTACAGCGACCGTGAGAACAAAAGTTGCCTCTCCGGAAATGGCTCTGCTCTCCCTCTAAACAGCTCGTTTCCGAAAGTAAACACGCCTAGCGCCCGACTAAAATTATGCATTATCTTATATACGACCATCCCTATGCCCAAAGGGTTTCGTGCGCACAATTCATCGTGCAATCGACGCGTTGTTTGCGCCCAAACAGTCTCATCGTATGTACATACTCTCCATGGTGAATACAATCCTTGTTTGGCTTGCGATCTGGGTTTTAGCATCGCATCGATCTCGGGTCGTCGATACCACGGTGTATGTGCCGCCCCAACTTAAATTGCACCCCATCAACTGCCTATAGCCTTGACTGGGAAGTAGTGGCGCCACAAGAACCATGCAGCAAGTGTGATACCAGTCACTGGCACTGCAACAGCCCAGTATATCCACACCTTGCCCGAAACGGACCACTTTCCTGGTTGTCCATCGCTTCCTGGCGAGAAATTGAGGAAGCTCATGCTAAAGACGGCCTTTTGGCTCTCAGCATCTTTCAAAAAGCTCAGCGTTCAGACGGGACTCACGCAGACGAAGGTTGCCGGTAGGAATGTTAACGTCAGAGTCGCAATGGCCTTTATGGCCGCACTATCGCTTTGTGCGGCCTGGCCAATATGAACCGAGACTCTGCTATCGTATTGTGCCACGGCATTGAATAGCTTCACTATGTCAGTTGTAACTCTTAATACGAGGGGGGGATCTATATTTATCCGACTAGAGTTATCTCATTCTGCAGCCGTTCTTTATTTGCCTGAGATCGGGATCTGAGACTTTGCATGCGGTCGAACTTGGGTTCATCCCAGTCACCACGATCGGCGCCATGCTCTCGCATCTCGAGGTATTCCTGCAGTCTGCGACGGGATCCATAATGATACCGAAAGTCCGTTTCTCCAACTGTGACTTCTTCAGCTCCTCGTAGACAAGCCTTACTCGACAGTGTGCTGGTGTCGTAATTTCTTCAGCGCCTCAACCTCCTTCATGACGCTCTCTACGTTCTGATGCCGGGAGATATTAATTATTTTTCTTGCGTAAATCTGACTAGGAAAAACACGGCACTCCCGAGGCAGATTGGCACCCGCTCCGTTACAAGTGACTTCCACCTTGTCGACAACAGCAAAACCGCCTTGACCAAGCACTTGGATGTGGCGGAAAGGCACACCGCCAGGACCGAAGAAGAGTAGCGAAGCATTGGCAGGTGATGAGGCTGAGTTCGTAGACTGAATTGCAGTCCGGTTATCGCCATCAACGAAATTATTAAGAGCCTTTGCAAGAGGCGGCAAGGCCATCGAGCTGGAGTCACCGGATAGGAAATTCAATATGCTGGGTCTCGTTCTGAGAATGTTACCGACGTAGCGTTGCTAAACAAGCGTAGGGGCTGCGCATCGAACACTCCCGGCTGAGTTTCACGATCCCGATCGGGCAAATGCGGATTGCTTGCCGCTTTGCCAGCCGCAATTGGGCCGCAAATTTGGAGGAGTCGCCGTTTCACGGTGGGTCAATCTAACCTCAACTCAGGAGCGACGAAGAGCGCGGGAGGAAGCGAACTGCCGCCTACCAGCACCACCATCGAGTTTTCTTGGACAACGCTTGCTTAGGTTATTCTCTTAATCGCAGTATCCTTTTTGCAATTGTAATGTTTTTTGGGGGCGTGAAGTACATAGAGCTTACGTTCAAAGAATACTTGCTATCACAAATACAGCTCTTGTCCTCCATCAATAGCACATATCTCTTCAGCGTGGGTTCTCCCATGTTAGTTTTCCAGGGACGAGAAAAAGAGGGGCATGTACGTGATACATCAACAACGGTGACTAGGAGATGATGAGAGGTGACGATTCCGCCGGACTCTAAATAACAAAAAAACCTTCATTCATGCTACCAACCAGTAGCAAAAGTGGTAAGGATTGTACGCTGAGTATTGGTGATCCGCGGGGCCAGCGAGATAAGATGTTGGGCATATCACAACAAATGAGATCCTCCAATCGTGTGTCTCAACGTTATTATCAGCGCTTAGATAAGGCATACGAAATCAACACCGCAATGTGCTCCGGTGGCAAGAAATAAAAATCATCATCACTCAGCAATCATTATCCTTCGCGTTTACGTCCACCCCAGCCTCGATCAGCAGCCGCGCCATCGTTTCTCCTCCGAATTCAGCTGCCCAATGCAGCACTGTCTCTCCATTATTACCCTTCGCGTTGACGTCCGCCCCTTTCTCGATCAGCAGCTGCGCTACAGCTTCTCCCATGTTTTCAACTGCCCAATGCAGCGCTGTCAGTCCATACTTATCCTTCGTGTTCAGCTCTGCCCCTTCCTTGATCAGCAGGCGCGTCACCGTTTCTGTCCTGTTTTCAACAGCCCAATACAGCGCTGTCCGTCCATACTTATCCTTCGTGTTCACCTCTGCCCCTTCCTCGATCAGCAGCCGCGTCACCACTTCCTCCTCGCATTTAGCTGCACAACACAACGCTGTCCGTCCATCATTATCCTTCGCGTTGACTTCTGCCCCTTTCTCGATCAGTAGCCGCGCCATCGTTTCTTGCCCGTATTTAGCTGCCCAACAAAGCGCTGTCTGTCCATTCTTATCCTTCACATTAACGTCTGCCCCTTCCTTGATCAGCAACCGCGCCACCCTCTCTTCTCTGTAACTAGCTGTCGAACACAGTGCTGTCCGTCCATTGCTATCCTTCTCGTTAACTTCTGCTCTATTCTCGATCAGTAGCTGCGTTATCGCCTCATGCCCGTGCATCGCCGCCATATGCAACGCTGTCAATCCATCGCTCGTTCTCTTCGCGTTGACTTCGGCCCCCTTCTCTATCAGCAGCCTCGCCATCGCCTCGTGTCCTTCTGAAGGCGCGGCGACTAAAGCAAAACAAAACCTTCCTCCTTTGACATTAACATTAATCCCCCAGTCCAACAAATGGGATACACAAGTCCTTATGCCTCTCCCAGACGCAATATGTAAGAGAGTTGTATCTGATCCTTCGGTACCTTGATACCTTACGTTCCTCAAGCAGTCGTTGTAGTAGTTCCAGACGCGGAAAACCGACTGGCGATCCCGATGGAAGAGTTGAGCAAGATGCCTCTGCTGTACACCTTCACATTCGGCCTTGGCTGCATGTTCGAACAGTGACATAACCGCATAATGCCAGAAGAGGTATTGTGTATGCGAGCGCACTTCTTCAGAAGCCACTTCGATCCCTCTATCTTCTTCATAGATGTTGGACAACTGATCTACCTGTAGTTCTTCTATGCTCAAGTAGTTGATGCAGGCTTTCATTAGCCGATCATGGCTTTTGCCGACAGCAGATTGACCAAGGCTTGGATCAATGAGTTGAAGACCGTTATCGTTATGCCTTAATAAAAACTCTGACAAACTCGTGGATGAATTGTACTCTGCGGCTATCTTGGGACTTCTGCCAGGGTAATTCCTCTCTACCGCTGTGACTACCGGGATATGCGTCAGTGATCTCAACCAAGCCTTTGGAGAGGGTTCGAAGAAGTTTTTTGACTTGGAGACTGTCCGAATAGTCGTTCGATTCTCGCCAAGACTTTTCCGTCTTGGGCGGACATTCGGCGCTAAAAGCAAGGGCAGCATAAAGCTCTGTTGGACTTAGTGACATCTCCGCAAATAGAACCCATTGCATCAATTGTAGTGTCTTTTGGCGGTCCTTGGCACTGATCTTTTCAAAAGATGCAGTAAAAAGATCTTCTAGTTCCCCTGGAACTGACTGTAGGATTTGTTGCATCCTCGGCAGAGACCCAGTCTCGTCATTCTCTTTAAGCAACAAGTCCACAACAAGGACAACCCATAAGAAGACCCCAGAAGCTTTACCAACTCTATTTCTCTGAAAATCTGTCCCTCGTGTATCTTCTAGGCCAAGCTTTGATTGATCATATGTAAAGATATCCGGAGCGTTGTGACTTTCCATGATGGTCTCAAGACATCCATCTGGGGCTCGATGTGTGGGAAATGACGACTGGACAGGCAAATATTAAGTTTACACCTTGAAGAGACAGCTGCTGATGTAAGCTCTGCAAAGAATGATACGACTCCGCGGAGTTCTGAGCCTTCACATTCGTCGAGGGCGTCGATGAGGACGACCATTGATGGAACTTGTGTGCCCATAACAATACTCAAAAAATATTCGCGGAGTTCCTCTTTCTGCCACTCCCAATCCGAGTTCCACGTTTCTAATCTTACTCGAAACTTCTTAACAAATCTGGAGAGTAAGTACGGATGCTGCCTGAGTAATTGATGTAACAGAGACCAGAATAAGCCTAAAGACATCCTCTCCAAGGGATTACCACGTGCGTTGAAGAAGAAGCTGATTACGTTGGATGAGCGTTGGCTGATTTGGTCTTGTATGTGTTTCATCACTATAGATTTCCCAGAACCAGGTTTTCCCTTTATCCAAAGCAGTCCTTTATGCTGTTTGACATTCCACCTCTGAAGCCAGACACAGAAATCAGGTTGTTTGAATATCCAGGAAGAGGTATCAGGAAGCGCTTTTTGTATTGAGCGTTGGGGCGTTTCCATGTCTCCAAATAACAGCTTTTTCAGAAGGGCTGATCAAATTAGATTCGGTTTGCTAAGTATGATATTTTTGTGGTCGTTACCTTTTCCCTCTTCAGTAAAACTCGAAGGTGCTAGTGTGGCTAAGATTATAGTCAGTGAAGCAGATTTCATTTTCAGGCCGAAATGGGCATATGAACGATATTTTAAAAATTGCTGTTTAATCTAAAAATCCAGAAAGAAAGCTATTACGAACAAGGAACAGTGTGCTTCCTCAACATCTTGATCTTCCCCCTCACGTTCTTATAATTTGCGTCTTCTTCATCTGTAAATTTCACCATATGTTCGTGATCAGCTTGTATCGCGATTGCCGTCTCTTTGTCATAACCAACACGTGCGGAGGTCTCATCAACTACCTGGCGAAGCCATCAGCATATCATAAGGACAGTTTAGGTTACCACTCTATCATTTGCTACTTACCACCGCCGAGAGCTCCGCTGTAGTGCGCGTCTCGAAGTAAGTATAAATAGCTAGCTCCCTCTTTGCCCACAAGCTGATTTTCCGGAAGTCATCCGCAAGGTCAGCTAACTCGTCTGAATGCAACTCAAGAGCCGATTCGAGCTTTGGTGGTACTTGGGTAAAGGCTACTTTCGCAATCTGTTTAGAAGCCAGATTCGTTTCTGTTTGTCAACGGCACTACCCTCATGAGGGGTGCCGAAAAATACAATGCCTCTCGTCGAGTTGTAAATAAGGTGAGCATTGTCTGTTTCTGTATTGATTGCTTGAGAAGCCAATACGAGAGCCTGTGGATACCATAATTGGCAGATGATTCTCCGAGTGTCTGGCCGCGAAAGGGTAGCAAGTGCGAATACCTTCTTGATAACGAGACCTCCCAGGCTGTGAGCAATGAACACTAATGGTCTGTGTTGTGGTTGGCGCCCTGGGCGCTACCGTGTTTCAGGACTGTTACCGGCTCCATAGGCTTCCGGCTTGGTCATGCCCGGAAGCCTATGATCCGGAGCCCCCATAGGCCTTTCTGAAGGCCTAAGCGCCGCTGGCGGTAGCATATAAGCCACCTAGAATTCCCTACGTAGATCGTAGTTAGTAGTTACTCTTTACATAGTAGTTCCTCATAGCTAAATCTAAGCCTTCGTTACCCCTGTCCATAGCCTATACGACAACAGTCTGTTCATCTCCTGCCAAGCAACCCAATGTCAGCACCAATAGCTCTGCCCTCATTAAAAAGGACACAACGCACATAATCCTCCTGTCTCTCATTCACAAGACTACTAAGCAGATTTCCCGCAAGTCCTCTGATGCGGATCAAGTTGGAATCAAATTGCGGCGCTATATTAGCATCGTAACCGAATAGCATAACACGAGCATCTGGAACATGCTTGCGCAATTCCCAGGGCCAGAAAAATCCGGTCGGCGAATGTTTCCAAGTAGCTTCTGGACTTCCATTGAGGCCGTGGAGCAAAATAACACTACGTCATCGTTAATCATTAAGTCTTGGACAAAAGAACCTGTCCTTACTCCACAACGCTATCTGTATTGCCGTAGAGAATAGTGATCCCACTACGATGGATTGGCGGACACTCAGCGGCCGACGGAACCGGCGCAAAGGTCTCTGAAATGCTGTCGCTAGCCTAGTAACCCGGGTTAGGTAATCACCACGGGATCGATATATAATTGCAGTCATACCATGCCTTCGACTGAGCGTTCCTACTGGGATTCTTGTATCCTGATGAGAGGTTACGAGTCAAAGAGTGGAGGCTGAAGGTACAGCACTGGTCATCACCGGCAAACCTTCAGCTCAACCCCTCATTTTTAGGAGTTACAGAGTCGGTCTCTTGGCCAATGAGAGACGGCCACGATGCAGCCTAACTTTCATCTCCGGTGGCCCTTCCTTTACCTAAAGGAGAGCTTTAAAGATTATCAGTGATGCTTGGAAGCCTATGGAGTAAAAGAATATCTTGCCAATCCAAGCAATGCACGGCAGTAGCTGCCTCCACCATTCCTCGTCCCTTTTTTACGAATGAACTGCTTTAGGGACCACGGTGTTGGCTAGCTTTATGCCTGTTGCTTTGTCTAGTTGTATTAGTTACGTTCAGAACACTTGGGCATCGGTTGAGAGTGAGGAGAGTGATAGAAGGCCAAGGCCCGCCGATACATGATACATACCGAACACATACTCCCTCCCAACTGGGCATGGAAGTTCTCTGCCTCAGCCCGCATGCGGGGCCGGCTAGCGGCAGCATTGGATAAAGCGATGTGGATAAAAGTGTCAGCCTTATCTATATTTCGTGAGAACACATTCTCCTCTGTATGAAAGTGGGTACGTGCTTGGCATCCCGGCCCGTTGCGAATCTTGGCGGTCTTCGTTGGATTGACCCGCCGTACCTCTGGACCTTCTTCCTCGCTCAGTTCTCCCGTCCAATCCCCCCTAACGTCGCCCTCTGATGAGTTTTTTATTTCATTTTAAGGGAAATTTCTGAACCACGAAGATTTTAGATATTATAACGGGGTCATAAGCTTCGGGTGGGGCCGCAAAGATGCCGTTGCCGTCATGTATGCTGTACCTCGTAGGTACTCCGTACAGACATATAGAGAAGGGAGGTCAATGTAGCGAGATATTATCATCATGAGACGGTTCGCATAGGTGAGTTTTATGTTTCGCAACTGAAGCGCTTATGAACTGCTGCCGCGTTGATGTACCATGGGTATCAGGCAGAGTCCTCTGCTTTTGTGCAAGCGAGAACGCCACAGAAAACACACATCTCTAAATTCCTGATAAATTCGAAGCTCTGATAGCGGGTATACAGTGATTGCTGCAGGCGCCAGAAGGGCACCGGTCAGTAACGGTAGCGGTGGGTACGACGCAGCGCCAGTGGCAGGGTAATCCCTGGGGGACGTTGGTAGAGCTGATTATAATAGCCGCTAGCGGCGATCACAATAGGTAGCGGTGGCAATTAGGCAATAAGGAGTTCTATTGAACGTAGCGGTAGATACAATAGGAGATTGACCGATGAGCACCGCTAATCGGCGTCTAGGGCATCGGCGATAGGAGTCGCCACCGATCGCAGCCTCCGCCTTGGCGCGCTGTGACAGAAGCCAAAGAAAATCCGAAGCCCTAAAAATACTTGAACAATGACTTCGTTCTTTCGGAAATCAGAGAGTCTTACTAGTCAAGATTGCCGAGGACAGGCGAACAGGAAGGGGTCATCATAAAGATATTGCGCTAATGATTAGCATCTATTAATGGTCAAGGAAACTGGTTATTTCTAAACACCTAGTGAAAGCTATTTTCGAATTGGCAATGTCCTACAGTCAGGGTTCAAAGTTTCCGCCCACTTGACTAAGCGGCCGTAGAACTTGTCTTGGAAGCACAGCGGCCTAGTATGTGTTGGAAATTGGGGTCACTATAGTGGGTGCCTGCGCACTACCCCATGGCAGTGCTGGCACCGCCACCATAGGCTCCAGCATAGCCATGCTTGGAGGCCTACTGCCTAGAGGCGTGAGCACCATCGGGACCAACATATAAACTAGCTAGAATCCTATGTAGCTGCACGACCTACAATCGCTCTTTAATATATTTCGTTCTATATACTCCAACAGTCCCTGGGTTAGCAGAGCACCCGGCAATATATATCTTAGCGTCCTTTCGCCACAACCTAGAGTGGTGCAATAGAGAGCTTCCTTTCCAGTGTGTTGCCTGAGTATCATTTCATGCCCACTGAAAGACAAAGTTGACCACGTCTAGATCGGGCGACTAAGCTTACCTCGCAGCAGAGCACTCCATCACCTACAGACATTGTGAAGATCCATCCGCACTCCATCGCCACAACGGTAAAGGTTGCCGGGTGTGCACTGGAGCTGACATTGACAGATTACATATGTTGGGGTTCCTTTGGCAGTCTTGGGTGTGCTGCCGATCCTTTGGAATGCGGTCAAAAGCTTCTGGATCCGGCGTCGTCTGGTCAGTCTAATTCCTGCAGAGGCGCAGAGGTAGTACGTGTCTGTGATGGTCGACCCGGCTTCAGGAACCGTATCCATTGTTCTTAACAACTTGGAAATAAAATAGCAGGATATCCTGAGAGAGGTATCAGATTTTAAATCACAAGCTCCAAGGCAAGCCAAGGACGTAGATTCTCAACTCTTCGGAGCATCCTGGATGGGGCTTCTACAAGCTGGGCTATACCCTTTGCGACTTTGGGGCAACTCGCAGCGGATGGTTGTGAACTCATCCATGCACTTCGAATTATGCAGGGTCAAATGTGATTGGAAGGGATTTCTATTTCTCTCTCTAAGTTTAGGGGTTGATCCATATCATGGCAGGTTTCAGGACTTTTTAGCGTCGAAAACACATCTCATACTTAAAGACACTAACAGAAGGATGGTCATGGGCCTCCAAAATCGGGATAATGTTTTCTAGTCGGCTCGTCTTAAGTGAGGTCTGTCTCTCTCCAAGAGGAGGGCAATGACTACCGCCTGCGTAATGATGTTACAGGATGGAAAGAACTTTATCTTTGTGCTGCTTGTCCACTCTGCTGTGCCAACTGGTCATAGAGTGGCTGATTTCAGGAAAATACCGAATTCTAAGACCATGCTTGATGCGCTGATGGAAGCTGAATCATTAGATAATCTTCTTGGACTAGCACTAACTTGAAATTTCTACATAGAGTCGATATTCTACAGGGAAGGATATTAAGAAGTTTTATATGTACCTCAATATATACTTAAAACAAGGGAAGACTCACTAGTAAACTTGAAAACGGTCGATTCTTTGCAGAATATCCTGACGATAATTTTCCAAAATAATAAATTTTTGATAGAGTAGATTATTACTTCTATAGAGAAAGAATAGAATAACATCAGCTTCAATATCGATGGTTCAGAGTATAAAGATCAAGGACTACTCGATTGAACATAATGCTCAACATATATAAATTTAATAAAAGCCTTCATAATCATCTTCTTTTCATTTTGTTGTTGAAAAAGTTCAACCAATATCTTAACTCTCAAATAAACTATAATATAGACTTAAATGACTTCTTAAGCCCAATTGTAGTATGTGCAAGAATTATTCTAAGCATTTCAATAATTCAGGTCTAGTGAAAAGAGGATTATATAACTGTCTAAAGTAAAAATAAAATCTATAAACTTGTGCTAAACCTGAACCTACTACTGTAATGCCAGTATATATCTGCTCTGGTAAAGGAACAGAAACTATGCTATAATAATCTAACACTGACAGAGTTTTGTCTAATGGTTGGCTTGAAATATTCAGAGGAGTAAAGAATATCTTAATGGAACTATAAGAGAAGTATATCTCCTTAATATATTAAGGCATATCTATGAACAATCAATATAATAAAGAATAGTAGAATTAACTCAGTAAAGGCAAATTAATTGTATGGCATGTAAGTATTAATTACTCTATATAGTAATTTTATTGTCAACTAACATAGAGATACTTTACCAAATTAAAAGAATAGAATAGTTTTGACAATTAAAAACCTGCAGATCAAGTTGCCATACTATACATTTATATGCTCATTATTCCAAATAAGGTAAATAAGTTTGTAAATTTATGGAATATTCATAAGATTTGAAAGCAGAGAGAACAACTAAACTTATCTATTAAAAAATTAATGATTAATTACCTTAGTCCTGCAGAAAGTATATATGACTATGAGATTATATTAGATTCAGAAAGGCTGTAGTGGCTTAATAAAAATGTTAAAAAATATAGTAGTTTATACAAGGGAATATTATAAATACTATATTATTAACTCTTCACTAAATATCTTATTAGATCTTGACGAATATTTACTATCAATGATAATACAGAAATACAAAAAGATTCTAGAAGCTGCATATTACATATTGCTGATAACATATATACAGTACTTTGAAGATAATATATGTCTCTATAAGAGATTATATCTATATCTACAAAGTAAATTAGCAAAGTTTATAGTAAAGGGCCTACAGTCACTATTGAAATTTTGCTTGAAATCAGAAGGTACAATAGAATAAGAATCTGTACAAGCTTAATTTTTAGCAATTATGGCACTTATTGAGATAGAATGTGAAAGTATAGATGAGAAGAATAAAGAAACATTAAAGAGAAAAGGTATAATAATTTGACTTTATGTCATAAATATCTCAAGCTTTATCAGGATTACACTATAGACATAAGAGTGATGTTAAGATTATTAGATTAGCTTATAACTCTATAAGATTAAAAATGGCACATACAGTTCAGTAAAGATGAATTAAATATAAAAATAAACAGTACTTATCAAAGGTGAATGAGGGCCAAAGTATGGTTTGCACAATCAGTGTACTCTATAGTAACTCAATAATTACCTACACCTTAGTTAAGGTAGTAACCTCAACTAGCCACATAATTATCAAGTAACTTGATTAAGAAGCAATTGACAAACCAGGAGCTTTATAACCTACAGTTATAACTAAGGCTTAGAACTACTGGGCATGAGCAAAGGGAAAAGAAAGTTGAAAGACACTTAACAGCTGATGGACATGTTAGCTAGATATAGTAAGCAGCTTAGTCATAAGTAAAAAGTTATGAGTTACGATAATTTAGGTTTCATTATTAGAGTTAGTATAAATTATATTGTAAGTTATATTAAGAGTTATATACATTAATTGGTATAAGTTGCCTATTGGCAAACAAGGCTTTGATAAAAAGATGGCTATAAATACAGTTTTGAGGTTCCAGAGAAAATGTCTCTCCTTTTCTCTTTATTAAAGATCTTATGTACTAAAATATTATTTCATACTAAGAACTATTACTGAAAATATTGTTATAATATTTGTAATATTTCACTATAGAATTTCTTACAATAATAAAGATGATATACTGTTTTTGCAACAACTTAAGATCAAGTACCACTTTCCTCTGAATCTTCTACAAGTACCCATGCATAAGACTTTATCTAGAGTTAGATCATAATACTCTAGGGAGAGTCTCATCTACAGGTATTACTTGGGAAATTTGGAGAGAAATAATTATTTGATTTTAGGTTGCTGCAAGAACAATATATTATTCTTATTATTGTAAAAGATTACATGACAAGGTGCAACTATATTGTTAATGATATCTTAGTACAAAGTTATATTCTAAATACATAAGACTTCAGATAAAGAGGAAAGAATAAGTACTTTCCCTAAAACCTTAAGATAGTATTTATAGCTACTTTTTTACTGAAGTCTTGACTATCTGCCAACAGGCAACTTATACTACTTAATGTATATACCTCTTGGTATAACTTATAATATGACTTATGTTAAGTCCAATAATGAGACTTGGGTTACCATAACTCATAACCTTTTACTTATGATCAAGTTATTTGCTATACTTAGCTAATATGTCTTTTAGCTATCAAGCACTTTTAAGCTCCCTTTTTCTTTCACCTACACCTAATAGTTTTAAGCTTTTATTATAATTGTAGGTAGTAAGGCTCTTGGTTTGTTAATCACTTCTTAATTGAATTGCTTAACATTTATGAAGCTGGTTAAAGTTACTGCCTTAACTAAGGTATAGATGATTATTGAGTTGATGTAAGATGTACTTGCAGTACTGCGAATGCTGACTGCACAAACCTTGCTTTAACACCCACTTACTTTTAGTAAGTACTGCCTATTCTTGTATTTGGTTTATTCTTGCTCAGCCATATATGTTGTCCTTAATTCTATAGAATCACAAGTCAAGCCAATGATCTTAACACCATTCTTATGTTTGTAGTGTATTTCTAATGTGACTTAAGATGTTTATAATGGAATAGTTTGATAATGAGAACTATAGGGATGAGAATTTATTGTCTTAATTATAATTCTTATTATCTGTATTTAAGTTATTAGTTACTTCAATAGTCAACTCATATCATATCATTTTCAGAGGAAAAACTCCACTGCTCTGGTAAACCTAATACTCTATATGCTAATATTTTAACTTCCAGCTATCTTTACTATGGTATTTAGCTATCTAGTACTCTTGGTACTGTTAAAAGACACTTTCAAATCATGACACAAGTACTACTCTTATACCTAGCTAGGAATCAATCTTCGGTTCCACTAATAGTGGATATTGTTGATGTGAACTTTAAGGATAAATAGAATTCTCTTCTGCTAAAAGTATTAACTAAAATGTCATTTTGATTTACAGACTTACAAAAAACTGAAGTAGAAATTAAGTTTAACAAACAAAGTTCTATTGTCAAGTCTTAACAAATAATAAAAAAGTTTATTTATACTAGTCATACAGTATCAGGCACTAAAGTTGGATGGTGTCACAAACATCTTGAGCCTCATTAGAAATACCATAAACACAGGAATGACATTAATACTATTGAACCAGATCATGAACCTATAGGGTTAAGAACAGCATGTATAGCTTGGCAAGGATAAATCAAATATGAGGACGAGTGGGACTTGCTGCAGGTGAGTAGAGGCTAAGACAAGGGTCCACGTAATTAGTACTCCCAGCACTGAGAGTACAGTCTGCAGCAACTCAATAAATCACCCATGCCCTGGTTAAGGCAATAATTTTAGTCAGCCACACGACTGTTAAATGACCTAGCCAGTAAGTGACTGACTAATAAGAATCACTGTGACTTATGGACATGGAACCGTTGGTCATGAGGGTAGAACTAGTAGAGCTGAAAGATACTTAGTAGCTGAAGAACACGTTAACTAGATGTAGTAGGCAGCTCAAGTATAAGTCGGGAGTTATAAGTTATAATGACTCAGGTTTCATTATTAGACTTGATATGCGTCAAGAGTAAGTCACACTGAGAAAAAAACACACTAATTGGTATGAGTTGCTCGTTGGCAGTTGGCTAAGAGATCAGTGAAAAGGTAGCTATAAATACAGCATTAGGATTTCAGGGAAGGTGTCTTTCCTTCTCTTTTTACTGAATATCTTGTTAGTTTAACAATAAAGCTTTATACCAAGAAATTATTGCCCAGGATATCCGTTGATATAGTTGCAGCAAAACCGTTTCACTATCCTAGTATACAGGACCAACATAACTGTCCTACAGTTATTGTAACAATCTGACTCTGATGAGGTCTCATCTCTTTAGTTATCTTGGTATTCAAGTATATGGCAGGGCATTCTTAGGGTAACTATGGAATACATATATTGATCCCATATACTGAGATAGCAAAATGGTCTTACTGCAACTATATTAAAGAATATCTTGGGCAATGATTCTTAGTACAAAGCTATATTGCTAAACTAATAAAACATTCACTAAAGAGAAAAGAAAAGACACTTTCCCTGAGATCCCAACACTGTATTTATAGCTGCCTTTTTACTGATCTTTTAGCCACTTGCCAATGGGCGACTCATATTACTTGGTATATTCTTTCCTCTGCATGACTCATACTTGACTCACGCTGAGTCCAATAATGAAACCTAAGTTATCATAACTCACAACTCTCCATCCATACCTGAGCTGCTCACTACATCTAGCTAACGTATCTTTCAGCTGCTAAGTGTTCTTTAGCTCTCCTAGTTCTTTTCCCATGACCAACGGTTTGACATCTATAGGTTGTGATGGTTCTTGTTAACTAGTCGCTTTCTGGCTAGATTGCTTAGCAGTTGTGTGACTAGTTGAAGTCATTGCCTTGACTAAGGTATAGGTAATTTACTGAGTTGCCGTAGGTCATGCTCTCAACGCTGAGAGCACTAATTGTACAAACCTTTACTTTGGCCCCTACCTACCTACAGTAAGTATCGTCTATCCTTATATTTGAATTATCCTTGCCAAGTTGTATATACCATCCTTAACCCTATAAGTCTGTGATCCGGTCCAATGATATCAACGTCACTCCCGAATCTGTAGTGTTCCTGATGAGACTCATAATACCTGTAACAATTACTTCAAAAACACCTTGCTATGTACCCAAACACTTAGACAAATTACAAGATGAGATCATTACAGATAGCCTGAGTAGGTACTTATATCATAGCAAGCACAAATTGTTATATACTATGATATAGTAAAGTTAAATACTATATGTTATGAGGACTTAAGTCTCTATTCCCATAAGTCTTTATTTATCAAGTAATAAATGTTAATAATAATATTATAGGATCTTTTATATATATATTTCAAGATGTCAACATAGAAATCTAGACTTAATACTAGTATATTAGAATAAAATTCTAACTAAAAGCTATAAATAGAATGATATTAATAAAATATTTTTTTACCTTCTTATCAACAATCTGTACTTTGCAACACATTAGAACAAGTATATTGGTGCAGTTCATTTAAGTAAATCTGCATTTAATTCCATCACAATTAAGATATTATTGAAGAATTTCTTCGAAAAGCTATATAAATTATTAATTATAATTATTAAAATTTATTTAGATAATAATATGTCAGTACTATTTTCTGTTGAAAAGGAAGAAAAAGTAATGAAGTTGGAATTCTTAGAACAATTTTAAGTAAAAGGGAAAAATAAGATTAAGAAAGTCAAACAAAAAATAAAAAACAAGTTAGAAAACAAGGATTTGCCTATATTACTAGTAAGTCAGATTCATTATTTCATATATATATATATATATAATTATTAATATAGTTTAATTAGAAACTGAAAATACTAGCAAAAACCCTATGAAATTCCAAGAAACGTACAGTTCTTTCAAATACACTACTAGTAACCTTTGCACATAGAATATATAGCACATTAAAAGAGCTATTTTAGTCACTACCTTACAAATTTACATATTTATAGATAAGAACAATAGATAGTATATAGGAAGGTAGTAGTTTAAAGTTGGATGAAGAATAGTTAGAGCAAGAATATAACAAGTTAATACTTATTTAAGTTTCATTAGCTAGTTGACTGAGGTATTCAGAAGAACAGCAAGGATTTTTGGGGAACCATGGAAGCAATATGTTGTTCCTGTCTACTAAGAGAGCAAAATAGTCAGGTATAACTAATATTATAAGATATTTTTGGGCGATGATTCTTGGTACAAAACTTGATTCAACTAGCTAAGCTGTATACAAGTTGTTCAGTGAAGAGAGAAGGAGAAGTGCTTTCCCTGGAACTCTCACTGGATATTTATAGCCATTTCTTCACTGAACTCATTGCTGCTTCAGAGTTTACTGCTGTTGATGCCTCGGACGCAAGGACGTCTCGCGTCACCGCTCGTAGTGCGAATTCGAGGAGCATGTGCTTCAGCCTCGAAAAATCATTATCAATAAGACGGATAACGCAATCGAGCGGAACCCGTTCAAACACTTTGGCACTGGTGCTCCGCCTAAGCAGAAGGTAATTGACTACCGGAACCTTGAAGGGCTTGATGCTGCGGAAATCTGGCTCTCGCTCGACGGCGATTCCATCGACGAGATCACTAAGGAGTATACATTTCTGACTAGCCAGCGAGTGTGCGAGGAGGAGTATGCTTCATTTGCAAAGGAAAGGTTTCTAAGACCACAACGTCGTACCTGCAAGGTGCCTTCAGACAGGGAGTGGCGCGCGGAGAGAATGCTACAAGTCGTCGCTCCACCTAAAGGTCTCTACTAGGTTCCTCCTATATCCTTTGGGGGCGGTGGGTTTGTATTTTCATGGGGGTACGTTTTGAGGGGGTGAGGGGGGTGTAGAGGTTGGGGCGGGGGGTGCCGGGTCTTGCGGTGGGTGTACGTGTTTGGGGGGAGGAGGAGGCAAGGGGGGGAAGTACGTGTCTGGTGGCCGAGGGAAGCTGCTACACGTGCTAATATGAAGGCATACAGAAATTCTCTGCTAGCTCTATGTCCTCGGCGTAATCTTTTATCTTGCTGGCGCACTCTTCCCCTACTGTCTCGTAGCCTCCCTCCTCCACTCCCTACTCACCTCCCACCCCATACGCTTCTCAATCGAAACCTCCACCACCTGTCCTCTCCATCACCACCTCCCTCTCTGACCCCACCCACTCATACACCATCCAGACCCCCCGCGACCCCCTCCACACAACCCACATAATCCACTGCACCAACGCCCACGCCTCGCACCTCGTCCCCGGCCTCCACGGAAAACTCTTCCCCCTCCGCGGCTAAATGTCCGCACAACTCCCGCTCCCGGTCCCTAATCTACCAACATGGATTCGGCTATATAACTCAACGCCCAGCCTCCGCCGGGGGGGTTGTCACGGTGAGTGGCGGGTGGGCGCAGAGCGGTAATGGTGGGATGGACGAGTGGTGTCCTGACCGGTGAGGGGGTGAATTACATCACTGGTGCGTATCTCAGTTGGGTTTTGCCGGTAGTGTTTATTCCGGATCATTGGGGGAAGGAGGTGGGGGAGAGAGCAGAGTATGTTGACTGGAAGTATTGGGTTTACTGTGGATATGCTTCCATTTGTTGGCTGGTTACAACCCTGTTGCCTTCAATCCAGCCCGTGCGGGGTGATCCTTGGAGTTACTTCTTTAAAATTCTTTGGGCGGATGTTTTTCTGATTGTCGATGTTCATTTAGCGACAGGGCGGGATGATAGCATTAGTTCCGCCATAAGTAGTTAGCGTCTGTATCTTGCCACCGCTTTTGGTACTCGAAAGAAAACAACATGACGTCATAGCCGCCCTCATCAATTTAACCGCGATTCAACTCTCAATTTCGCTCAGAACCTGGCATTGCAACGCTGCGAATCTTAAGACGATGTCCAAACGCAAGCACGAGCATATTGCTGTCAGTGAGCTAGAGCGCCTGATCGAAACTGTCGACTCTTCTACCTCTCTTGAAGAGGCTGTCAAGGCTGTCAAGACGATACGAGCTCTTATTGAAGTGACGAAACAGCGTAAGACTGAGAACAAGGTAGATATGCCTTCTATGCATCTGTAATCTCACCCATAGCTGATGATGCACTCTCCAGCTTCAAACCATTCAGGCGTTCTCGTTGGATCTAGAGGAAGTTGTTCACCTCACTGGAATCAGATACCGGTACGGCGATGAGGATTTTTCCTGGTCTTTACCGGACGATTTGGATAGAGTGGCGGAAGTCTCGCACGCTTGTGGATGGTTAGGTATGAGAGTTTATGTTCTACTGAACTTCGTGGCTCTGAATCAAAAGTATAGAAACCGCTCTAGAACAATTTAGAAAGTCGAACTATTGGCATTCGAGTTCGGCAGAAGCACTACGCCGGACCCCCATTGATATGATCCTCTTTGACCGACTCTCACTGAAACAAGACGTTGTTGCTGCTCGAAATCTTGTTCTTAAAGGCGAGCGACCCATAATGACAACTTGCCTCGATGAAACACGCGGAATAGCCGGAATCGCAGACTATGTGGTGGGGTATGGCTATGCCCCCGGACGTGAAAATAACGCGAACCTAGAATCCACCTACATAGTCATTGAAGCCAAAAAAGCGGCCACAATGCCGAAGGGAAGAGCACAGGTTGCAGCTTACCTAGGTACGGCGTCTGTAACTTTATCAATAATAAGGTTGGTAGTGATCTGTTCTGACATCTGATAACGGCTACAGTGGGGATCCAGCAGCAATGCCGGCTGGCCGGCAAGATAGTCATGACAGTTTACGGCGTAGTGACGGACGGAGTTGCATATGAATTTCTCCGTCTTGATGATTCTCTTCGTCTCCAAGTCTCGAGACAATATCTAACGACATACGAGAGCGAGAGAAAAGAAGTGTAAGTATGCTCTTTCAAATAGCCACAACGCTATGACTCAGCCGTCTGTTCATTGATTCTGCCTTTCATATGGTAGTATCCTTAATAAGGCAAACTCTCTAACTTTCACGAAGGTATCGATATTTAGATGCGATTTTGGATGCCGCTATAAGCTGCTCACCACATACTACATCTTCCAAACCCTTCCCTGACCATCATGCGAAATGGAGTCATTCCGTTGAACGCAAGCTATTTAATCTTCCACAAGAAGTGAAAGATCATCTACCTGAAGACTGGGAGAGATACTTAGTAGAATGTTCAGACGACGACTGCGAGGAAGCTTGGGAAGCTGTCAGGAGCGATACGCCGAGCCATTCGAATGTGACGGTAACAAATCCCTTTGTCCGTGGCTCTTTATTAGGATACTAATTGAGAATACAGCTTCGTCCGAGCAAAACCAAGGAGCCAACAGATCTAGACTCGTAATAAACACTAATGTATGGCCTACTATTCGTTTTCGTTTGTTGTATCATTGTTACATTTGTCAAGTCCGAGGTGTACGTTCTAGGCGTTGCTTCGTCCGAATGGCGCGCTTTTTATTTTTACTATTTATATTTGCTTGGCAGGTGAAATTCCCCATATGCCAACGAGTGAGCCCATCGGGGGAGGCACGAAGTTGTGTTTTTGGTATCTTGGCATGAGGCTTTTATTGTTGGCGGAGCTGGGCACGCCTCAGAGCCGTTAACATGCGCCTGCCAAGCTGCTCTTGTACCCTCTGCAATCTTTTTTCGAGATCATCTATCTCCTTTCTCCTTTTCGCGCTCGTGAAGGCCAGTCGGAGGCTGGTCAGTTTTCGATGATGGGCATCATCCTGAATCTCTAAGTCTTGGGTGATGGTGGGCAGCGTGTTGACTATTTCTTTGGATGAACCAGCAAGATCCTGAACCGCTTTCTCATCTGCAGAAGAGTGTTCTCCACGCGGGCCAGCCCGATGAGCGGCTGCCGCAACATTACCGCTGAGGTCTCTGAGATCCTGCACAACAGTTTTAAGTTCAAGGTTTCCTTCCGTTGCGCCCCTTGTGGAAGAGTAAGTCTCCCAGCCTTCTGAGATCAGCCGTATGCCGTACTCTACGAACTGCGCAATGTTCGCTGCCAGACCGATGATTGCAAACGCCTCGATCATAGTATATCTTCGGGCTGTCTCCGGGCAGATGAGTTGCGCAGACGACTACCAGGAGCCGAATACGGCTGCCCCGGAGTTCTAGCCCAACGCCACGTCTATTATTAGGCCTTGAAGTAGCGGTGAGCATATATAACTGCTTACCGCTACTTCAGAACTTATCCGAAGTGCTCTCTAAGCACCGTTAGAAGCCGTGACGGCTTTGCGATTGGTGGCGGGTAAAAAGGGGTAAGCGGAAAGAGGTGGAAAGTGACGGGGAAAAGCTGCCAGGTAATTCCGGTGAAAACCACTGGTATTCTAATATATATAGCATTAAGTAGATGCTGTAGAATGACAATACACATTGACAATGATATCCTGGACCCTTCTTATTGATTTACCTGACTATATTGTTGCCCCTATTTGTAAAGTAATTAAAAAGTGTTATGGACACCTTAAGCCCACCAAGATTACGCCATGGACACAGGAGTGGTGCTGCAACCATTAGTTCGGCTCACAAAACCATAGGATCAGAAGTGGCATGCACAGTTCAGCAAGGATAAACTGAATACAAGAAAGGACAGTACTTGCTGAAGAGAAGTAGGTGTCACGGACAACCCGAGCCTCATCAGGAACACCACGGACACAGGAGTGGCGCTGGAACCATTGGACCGGATCGCAAGCCTATGGAACACGGACAGCTCGGCAAGGATGAACCGAATACGAGGATGAACAACACTTGCCGTGGGAACATGGGGGCCGGAACAAGGGTTCGCGCAATCGGTGCTCTCAGCGCTGAGAGCACGACCCATGGCAGCTCAGTAAATTACCTACACCCCTGTCAAGGCAACAACCTCAGCCAGCCACAGTACCACCAAGGAGCCTAGCCAAGAAGCGACCGACCAACGGGAACCACCATGACCTACAAATGAAGAACCGTTGGTTGTAGACGATGGACCAGGAGAGCTAAGAAACACTTGGTAGCTGAAGGACACGTCAGCTAGATGTAGTGGGCAGCTCAGGTATGGATGGAGAGTATGAGTCGTGATGACTCGGGTTTCATTAGTGGACTCAACGTGAGTTGAATATGAGTCACACCGAGGAAAAAGTACCCCAAATGGTATGAGTCGCCTGTTGGCTGGTAGCCAAGAGATCAGTAAAGAGGCAGCTATAAATATAGTGTTGAAGTCTTAGAGAAAGTGTCTTTCCTTTCCTCTTCACTGAAAGTCTTATTAGTTTAGCAATATAAAGCTTCGTACCAAGAATCATCACCTAAGATATCTTTCGATATAAGTTGCAGTAGGACCGTTTTGCTATCCCAGTATACAAGACTAATATACTTGTCTCACAGTCACCCAAAGAATGCCATACCGTATACCTGAACACCAAGATAAACTAGGAGACAAGACCTCATCGGAGTCAGATTGTCACAGTGGGGGTCAAGCAGGACTTGCGCAATTAGCACTTGCAGTGCTAGGAGTGCAGCCTACAGCAACTCAATAATCACCCATACCTCTAGTTGAAGTAGTAATCTCAGCTAGCCACATGATTACCCCTTACCCTAATCAGAAAAGTGACTGATGGTCTAGAAGCCTCGCGATCCATGAGCAAAATAATGACTTATAGCTATTAAGTACAAGCTAGAGATAAAGGGAGCTGAAAGATACTTGGTAGCTGAAAGACATATCAGCTAGGTATAGTGGGTAGCTCAAGTATTGGGAAAGGATGTGAGTCACAATGACTCAGTGTGATGATCTAACTCCGGTAGGGTCTCGTCTCCTAGTTTGTCTAGGTGTTTAAGTGCATGGCAAAGTATTCTTAGGGTAACTGTGAGATAGTTATGTTGGTCCTGTATACTGAGATGGCAAAACAGTCCTACTACAACTATATCAAAGGATATTTTAGACGATGATTCTTGATACAAAGCTTTATTACTAAACTAATAAGACATAAGCGAAGAGAGAAGAGAAGATGCTTTCCCTGAGATTCTAATATTATATTTATAGCTATTTCTTCATTGACCTCTTGGCCACCTGCCAACAAGTGACTTATATCAATTAATGTATTCTTTCCTTGGCATGACTCACACTTGACTTATGCCGAGTCCAGTAATGAAGCCTGAGTCACCATGACTCATAATCTTCTATTCATACCTGAGCTGTTTACTATATCTAGCTGATATGTCTTTTAGCTGCCAGGTATTCTTCAGCTTTCCTGGTTCTTCTCTCACGACCAATAATTCCATATCCATAGGTCGTAGTAGTTTCTGTTGGTCGGTTGCTTCCTAGTTAGACCACTTGGCAGTTATGTAGCTAGCTGAGATTATTGCCTTGACTGGGGTGTAGGTGATTTATTGAGTTACTGTAGGTCATGCTAATTACGTGAACCTCTGCTTTAGCCTCTACTTACTTACAGCAAGTACCATCTGTCTTTGTATTTAGTTCAATCTTACTGAGCCATATGTACCATCCTTAACTCTATAGGTTCACAATTTGGTCCAATGATACCAGTGCTACTCTTGTGTCTGTGGCATTCCTGATGAGGCTTAAAATGTTCGTAATACTCAAGTTTCATTATTGAACTCGACAGGAATCATGTTATGAGTTACACTAAAGAAGTGTACATACTAAGAAATATGAGTCACTCCTTGACAGACGGCTAAGTGTTTGATGAAAAGATAGCTATAAATAAGACTCTATAGAACTCAGGGAAAGCACTTTTCCTTCTCTCTTCACTGAACGTCTTGCTAGTAAGATTTAGATAATTAAATCCAGACTTAGTATCAAGAATTATCACTCAAGATACTCCTGTGTATTATTGCAGACCTGACAGTTTCGCTATCTTAGTATACGAGAGAGATATACTTCTCTCACGGTTCTCTCTAGAAATTCCCTACCCTCCTGAACCCCCAAGTCAACTATCAATAAGACCTTACCAGTGTTAGATTGTCACAAAAAAATACCTTTAGAATACCTTCTACTTCCTATAGTTGACGAAGTTCTAAGTCTAAAGTAAGCTTACAACCATTTACAGAACTATATCTTTAGTTAAGGCTTCTGTATAGTTATTCTCAGTACTACTTCTACTTATATTAAATATGATTGTATATACTATAGCTATGGAACTCGAAATTAGAGGAGACTGAATAATTATAAGACAGAAAAGGGAAATAGACAGAAGGAGTACACTAATATCTACACTAGAGAAAAGTCATAACAGTTTATAGCATGCTACAAATAGTTCTTATTTGATACAGAGACATTAAAATAATCATGCTAAGGTATAAAATAGGACTGAAGAGTTGAGGCTATACTAAATAATATATTAGCAGTAAAATTAGATAAAAGACTTGAATGTAAAACTTTACTTGCTATAGAATGAAGGTTTTTGCACCTTTATCTTACTTGTATACCTAAATAATTTCATAATCTTTGTTTTACATCATATATAACTACTGATATTTCTGTGAGAAGTTTATATTTTACTTTAATCTTATATATAGTTGCGGCAGCATAAGCATGATTTTTTGGTTAGAACATATAAAAAGCAAAACAAGTAATTGAGCATATTAAGATATCCTTAGTCAGGTGGTCATGATTTCTACTTGTCAATTCCTAAGTGAGTGTATACTGTGGCTGAAAAGCGATGTCCTATTACAAAGTTTTTTTGAAAGTTTTTTTTTTCACCTCATTAACTTTCCTTTAGTTGCTTTCCTTTGATTGCATTAAGCCTTATCAACATAATAAAATACCTGGCCCATACAGTACTAGACATTAAATAAGGGCCCGACTGCGAATTGTCAAAAAATCATCGAAATTTATAACCACTAATTCTCTCGATTACGATACCAACTCTCTAGATAATTACTATATAAATAGATGAAATTTTTCGCAAACTTAATACAAACAATTCTTGCTATTTTTTGGGAATTTTTCCATCTTTAATACTTTGTGTGCCATCCCTTTGCCTTAATACAGGCTGCGATACGACCAGGCATACTCTTTACTAACGACTCAAATAAAGAGTTAGGAAGAGCATTCCATGCAGTTTTTAAAGCTTCTTCCATTGCCTGAATATCTGCTTCTCCCTCTCCTGCAGCATTCCAAACCTCCGGAAATATCTCGAATACCTTTTCCTTAAGCGCCTTCCATGCATGCTCGATTGGATTAAGATCAGGAGAGTAAGGTGGCCAATCAGTAGTTGGACACAGACACTTTTTGCGTTGCTTCACCTTGCCGCTTTCTTTGATGCCGCCTGTACTCACTATTCTTTTCACACGGGTCGACCCTTCAGCTTCATCGAGACAACAAGGTCAAATCTACCTGTGACTGACTTTTCCCCTGCCAAGGCATTTCTCCACTCTCTTCAAAACAAAGACGATATCATTTCTTTTGGTTTACCTCTCCTGGCATCATCTGTCACGATGGATAGCTTTCCCCCAAATATGCACTGTAAGATATCTTTCCTAATTTCCAAAACAGATGTTAAAAACTCTACATAGTGTTTCAAGCTCCCGCCGTCTGCGATAGACTATACCGGAAGAAGGCAGCCGAAACCTTATCCTCTTTCCAAGAGATGCACGGGTTTCAGCCGTCCTTACCGTCGTTGTTAAAGCGACTATTCGTCAAAATTGAGCAATCAAGGAAACTGAATGGTAGGACCGCAGCGGATTCTCATTGCATTACACTTCAAGGCTTCAGGGAAAGATGGATTGAGTTGCATCTCCTCACTGTTTGCCTTTACTGCTTGGTGTGCCAGCCAAAGTACACTCTACCTTGCGGCCATGCCATATGCGAACAGTGTGTGCGGTGTTACGGGCGACATGATCATAACCATACGTTTGGTCTAGATAACTTGTATACTCTGCGGGGAACTATATTCACATGTGCGTATCAGTCTAAAGCCTCCCACTGCAGGTGTGAGGATCCTCTCAGTTGATGGCGGGGGTGTTCGAAGGGTAGTGCCTTTGCGATTTTTGATGGAGTTGCATGAGAAAATTGACTTACACATGCAGTTCAACGATCTTTTTGACTTGATGGTTGGTACAAGCTCTGGTAAGTTATTTAGTCTCTCCTTTATCTCTCTGCTAACAGTGTGTGTACTAGGAGCGTTGATTGTGTTGGGCTTTGGAATAAACGGATGGACACCAGGAGTATGCGCGGAAAAGTTCAACGCTCTCGCAAGCAGAATTTTCTCAGAGAGTGGGATTTCACATGTCCCGATCTTGTCAACATTGAAAATGCTACTCGCGGATGGCCGGTACAATACGAAAGACTTGGAGAATGCCTTACAGGAGGCTTACGGAATATCTAAGCGGCTATCTCTCTCAGATGGACTCACGCCTAAAGTCGCTGTGACTGCCACAACAACTAGAAGCTCTAAGTCATGTGTTATGAGCAATTATAACCAGAATGAGGCGGATGAGAAAAATGATGGTATGAATACCCAAAACCGCTAAGAGAAACTCTATTAAAAGGATTTCAGGCTATTATTTAATACGCGGGGCAACTATATCCTAAGAGCCAATGATTTGGGAAGCGTGAGTTTCTGAAGCCTACAGTTATATATTCAAGTACTGACATTATACAGGGCAAGAGCTAGTACTGCAGCTCCAAGGAACGTACAATGTTAATAGAAACTAGATAGTACTATGGCTGATTTTCTTTTACAGCTATTTCCGGCCAAAGCGATTAAAGTCGCACGGCCTTTTCCATGACGGTGGTTTGAGATACAATAATCCATCCTACCTTGCGCTCTGTGATGCTCGGAAGAGGTGGCCTGGAATTCAACAGCCGGATATTCTGTTGTCTTGCGGAACAGGCTCTAGCCGTCTACCAGAATCACCCAAGGATGATCAACCTGAACGCCAATGTCTTCTTAAGAACGGGTTCATTTTGGGGCTGTGCCGTTCATGGATTCGTTCCCTGGATGCGCACGAAACATGGAAGCACCTCAGAAACACCTCCGAGAAGAATACTAAGCAGCGTTATCGTCGGCTCGATATTGAGTTTGATGGTCCTGAACCGCAACTTGACGTTTCCAAAATGGCTGAATTGATCAAGACAACAGAGCAAGAAATTCTGCAAAATCCAGCGATGCAACTGCTTGAAGAAATCTCCAATTCACTGACTGCGTCGCTTTTCTATGTTGAGCTAAGATCGATCCCCCAAGATATTGAAGACGGTATTAGTTGCGCTGGGCGTCTCTCATGCCGGCTAAGCTCACAAGACACTGTTCAGAATTTAATCCAGAAGCTTGCAGAATACAAAGCTACACTTCAACTTGGCCAAGTTTTCATTGCCGCCTTTTCAACAATTCGTATTAGCGATGCCACAGAAAGACAACATTCTCTACTGGATTTCGGTTTTATAGTGGCTAACTATGACGAAGAGATAGGTCTTCATATAAGATGTGGGAAGTCAGATATATGCTCTAGTATTAGCGGATTTCCGAAGACTCTTTATACTCTGACTAGAGAACAAGGGCTGAACTTCGTTTTTGGACGGTCGGACCATAAGAGGGTTTTCAGTGTTGCTCAGCTGGAGAGTGTGCAGTCTAGCTCATGCCCTCGGAAGAGGTCAAGGTTGAGTTCGGTTGGTTTGCGTGGATATTGAAGGGTGAATTCCCGATTCGACACAACATGCCATGTGAAAACACCATGAATAGACTGTTCGGGTTGAACATCGACCCAATAACAAAGTGCTTGGTGACAAAACTTCGAAGTCAGACATAACCTAGTAGGTACATGTCGGCCTGCCTTCAATATCATTAAGTTCTACACGGTCAGCATAATCCATATTGTATGTTCTACAAAACAGCTATACCGTTGCAACGCATCAATCAGAGTCTGGTGGCGTTTCTCCTTTGCATACCGGGCAGTACCCGTCCTCGTCGTCCTGGGTATCATGATCATCCGTACGATTAGCTGGGGCACACGGTACACCGGAACTAAGCGCAGTTTGACATCGCTTGATCTCCTTAATCCGCATATGGTTGCAGGCCCTGTATAGGGCCCACCCGTTCGCACACATCTATTCTCCAATCAGATCATATGCAATATCGTTACGGATGAAATTCAACCTTGTATTAGATGACTTCGCGAGGGCCAATATGTGACCTAAGGTTTCTAGAAACTGGGACTTGATACGGGTATTTAATACGGCGGGGAGGTTCGTCTCTTTTCATACTGCAGTGAAAATTCCGCTTGTCTGACTTGGCGCTATTGGAGGGTGGTGCGAGTCTGCGTTTGCTGCGCCTTCGGCAAATTCCTTTGGCTTCGTGCTCTCGCTTCTCTATTATAATTCACCGATCCCCTGTAGAGTCCCTAGTTATTCATAAGCTCACTCGCCGTGATACTTAGGATTTTCTCACTTGCACCTGCCTTAACGAAACTACGACCTAGCATCAAATGTCCCTCTCGATGTTTAAGAACAGCGAAATACGAGTCGTTGTCAGGTTTTCATCAGACAACGTTCCGGGAGAACCTAGACTGAGGCACCTGACGCTCACAGGAGACTTTTGTTCGATGGTTCTAGAGCGGGAGTACAACAAGGACACCGACTATATTCACATCCCAGGGCAATTTGACATGGACGGCCAAATATGCTGGATGGTCTTAGACATCAACGTCAAGATACGCGGTTTAGATACTGAGGAAATTCCTGTATTCTACTATAAAGCGACATATCGCACTTTAGCGTAAGATTCCAGTGTCTGTCAATTACTTATGTAGCTTACATATTCAGGAACTTCCGGCTATCCAACAGAAACGTCAGACATGACACCCGTAAATTCATCTGGGGAGGTGATGACGAGGAGAGGTTAGCTCGTACGAACAAGATAGAGGTCGGGAATGAGGAGGACGGACGGGCGTTACGATGTAGGGATCATGACTGAGATAGTTCACCAATCAAGAAAGCTTTCAGGCGGATGTCTCCACAACCTCAGCGGCTGGAGGGGCTGGGCCACTCTTCGATCAAAATTCCAATTATCATTGGCGCAGTGGCTTTTAGATGCTCATTACTGGAGAATATGCACCAGTGATACTGTCTACTATAATTGCTCGAGGCTGAATATATCAGGTCGATCACAGGTGAACTGCCGTGCACCGCTACCAAACCCTACCAAACCCTACAGCCTGCTGCGGGGGTTGCCCGCCCCATCTTTATATTCCGCTAAGAAGCATCTGCGCGAGATTTTATCCGGCTCCGTCGGCCCACAATCTAGGGCCACGTACCGGTGCTTCTTTACTTGACCTAGGATGTGTAGATAATCACCTTCAAAGAGCCGAAGTTCCCGTTTCAAAGTTTTTGAAGCAAAATCCGTTAGAAGCTTCGCAAACTCCTGTCTATCCTCGCCGGGAATGTGATCCCAATTGATCCCAGTCCAGGCTCGTTCCTGCTGCCCCATTTACGTATGTAGTGGTCGAGAGGGCCTTGCTTCCCCGAATGTGGGCGTGGTTTCGGAGATTGCCGGCGGCATGAGGCTCGACCTTCTGATTGGCTTTAGGCTGCATCTATTTGAGCCAATCGTTGCATCGGTCGTCAGAAGCAAGATCACGTGTCTCGGATCAGTGACAACATACACGATACGGTTCAGGCGCATGGCACCCAACCACCCAGAACCCTTCTTGAACGACCTCCGAGCGGAAGTCAAGGACGACACTGGCCGACGGTTCGACGAAACCGATCAGAAATTCATTGGCCAAACAAACAGTTCCTTAGCTTTTCAAAGAAAACCGTCTGGTTCACAGATTAGAGGCCAGAATTGAAAAGGTTGAAGCGCTCGTCGAAGATGAAAATGATCAATTGAGGACTGAAGTAGCCCCGGAATTTCTTATCACGGTCCGGCGATGTTGGCTCCTTAGGCCAAAGAGTAAGTTGGCGTGTTCTCTGCAAACTTATCAACACTAACCTCAGCTACAGTCTCTACACTCCAACGATTAGCGCGACACTGCTCCGTAGGCGAGTGGGAAGATTGGAAGATTCGAACCCTGACGCAACCCAATATGATACCCTTGAAGCCCCGGTTGCGGTGCATCCTGAGCTGTGCCGTCGAACCCTAGCGGTAAAATGGTGATTGGAATACGGACAACTCGAAAGACCGGAGACTACGGTGACGGAGATGAACCTTCAGCAGAGCTCAGATGGTCTGACACCACGACAAGGGCGACGAGACACCGTTTGCGCGCACTGGCGGAAAGGACCCTCCAGACCTTGATGAAAGATCTTGGAGATATCACGATCTGTAGCAGTGGATGTGAAGCCTAGCTGCTTGGAGGATAGAGCCAAAATAGGATTGTCAGACTGGTCATTGTGTATATTGCTTGGACGCGGTTAGGTCACTACTGCCCGAGAAGGGGGCCCACGCCAGCACGAAAGAATAGCGATGGATTAGCGGCGCTGCACCTAGCTGCCGACAGAGGGCACGCGGCGGCGGTGCGACAACTGCTTGAGAAGAGAGCGGGTGTCGACGTGATGGTGCGAGATGGACAGATGGCGCTGCATATGGCGGCCGGGTTTATCTTCTCTGTTTTACAGCGTTCGCTCTCCGACGCCCAAAACCATCAGCCAGCACTCTAAGCCACAGGCCTCCTAAAATTATACGGCTCTTCTGCATGGAGGTACGGTGGGAGATTCCGTACCCTCTTCGATCATGCCCTTGAATACGGCCTTTACAGCCCTGAGGTCTTTGCCCAAGACTACCGTGGGAAGTATGTCTTTCTTTCAGCCCCTGGCACGGGACAGATTCTGGGGCGTCTTTTGGGTCGACGCAAGCAGCAGCGAAGCTGCTGAACAAGGATTCAAGGATATTGCAACCTGCGCTTTTAGAGTCGAAGAAGACTTTCAAACAGTTAAGACACGGCTGTCTAACACCCAACATCCCTGGCTATTGGTCATCGACAATGCCGATGGCCATTGCGTTGATGTTGTAACGTACTTTCCAGAAGGGAATCGTGGCACGATCTTGGTTACCACCCGAAATCCTGAATGCAAGGCTCATGCGACGGTTGGATATCACCAATTCGGCTCAGTGGCAGTGGATGAGGCGGTCGCTTTATGGAAGAGTACTGCAGTGTCTACAATCGACGCCGCCAGGAATTATTAGGCGGAACTTGCGATGATGCGAGCGAGGCAACGAGAGTTGCGATCATATAGACGGATAAGCTAGCAAATTTATTTTATTCAAAACCATTTTCAAAGAAATACAAGTGCATGCCGGATCGTTCACTTTAGCTGATCCCCTTCAACGCTACATGGAACCAGATTCGCGTATATTTTTGTTCCCTCAACTCTCAACGACGTCCACTTCCGGCAAGAAACGTCAGTGATGGACATGCACAAACGGTATCGGCGGGCATACCTGTGCACTTGCTTCCTTTCGAGGGCTTTGACTCTCCTTTCGAGTTCTTCTACCTTATTTTCAAGGGATTTGATGGTGGCAGCGCCACCCCTGAATTGACGCTTGAAGCGGCTATTCTCCTTAGCAAGCTCTTCGGCCATGCGCTTGAGGCTGTTGTTCTGCGCTGAAAGATGCGGCAACACAACTAACCCATCAGTAAAGAGTTACATGCCAAAGTCGGAAAACGTACATCGTTGAAGTTGTTTTATGTATTCTGCGTCATCCTAAGAGCCAAGGTTAGAGGAAAGGAACGGTTTTGCAAGAGGCTTCGTACCAAAGGAGCTTCTGCCGAAATGGTTGCCTGTAAATTTGACGCGTTAGGATGCGGTTTCGAGCGATTTAGGCTTGGGTGTAACTTACGCTTCCCAGAATCACATCATCGGACCCCCTGCTCCTCCGATGGTTGCAGGGTCACTATGAGGAGTGCGGGGCATTTCATTCGAAGCGCGAGTTTCAGATGACTGAGGAAACTCGGTGGCTCGTGGAAGCTCAACGACTCGTGGAGACTCGGTGGGTTGAGGAGGCGCGACAACTCCTAGAGGCTTAGTGGATGGTGGAGGCGCGACGACCCCTGGAGACTCAGTGGGTTGTGAAGGCTCGGCAGCTCCTGGAGACTCGGTGGATGGTGGAGGCGCGATGACTCCTGGAGACTCAGTGACTCCTAGAGATTCAGTGGCTCCTGGATACTCAGTGGATGGTGGAGGCGCGACGACTCCTGGAGACTCAGTGGCTCCTAGAGACGCGGTGGATGGTGGAGGCGTGACGGCTCGTTGACGAGCCCTACGGGGTCGGGAAGGACCCATGAGGAGAGCTGGTCGATTTTGTATAAGCCTTAGAATGGGAAGGAACTAGTGGTGAGGATGAATAGTGAGGATGGATGAGAAGGAACGGATGATGAAGATGGATGGCGGGACGGATGGGAAGGGAACGGATGGGACGACACCCTCGATATATATACCCGCCGCACCCCGCATAGGCCACGCTTACATCCCGCGCTCGCCAAGGTCTTGTCAGTCGGATCAGGGCTGAAAGCCTGAGCTATGCAGTGTGGTTTGTCGATGCACGCTGGATCCCTGAAAGGGGTGCAACGAATGGCGCAGTCCCACACGAAAATTGGGCAGAAAGGGGCTCTCGGCATTTCCTTTATGAGTGCCGCCACTGTCTCTGGCTTGCGATGTCTGACGCGTACGTTGGTCTAGACCACCATATTCCCCCCAATTCGGAGGCGGCAGCCACAAGGGTAATCGAGCAGGCATTAGAGGGATTGAGGTCAAAGTCACCTTGCAATCTGCAGTCATAGCTCACTTAGGCACAAAAATCAGGCATATACGATATGCAACCTACCTCACAGGCTGTCACCTCGTTGCCCCGGGTTGCGGTGTCTCTTCTAAAGCGTGTGATGGATAGCTCCACACTTCGATGCAGCTGTGCCACCCTTCAGGGACTGACATATGGGCATCACGGGGTGTAGTCGGCGCACGAGCATTCACTCGGACCTAGCTTCGGCACATCCACGATCGAGACATGAAGTGGGATTCAGGAAATAAAAGAACTCCTATTAGTTTGTTACATGAGATGCTGAATCCTCAATATGCGGGAAGGGATCATGGGATTAAAAGACATGCTGTGCTCCATTTACCCCACCGCAGCAGACTCCTCTCTCACTTTGAAAGTCCTCTAGTGGACGCAGGTTCACAACTGCCGCTGGAAAGACGCCACGTTCGCCTACATTTGGCATCCCCAAGAACGAGTCAGTCACGAAACCATGCACAATCGACTTGAGGCACATCGTGGCATTTACAGTACTAGTTAACTTATAATGAGCACACATCCCACCGTCACCAAAATTAGCATTTCAACCACGATGTGATTATATTAATAACTCTACCAATTCCTGTCCAAATCTAATGAAAAGCATACCAATTAAGCCACCGCAATCCCCTCTTTCCAGCGATACAAAATTAGAAAAATCAGTAAGGAAATCAGCTCAATATTTTGGTATGCCACCCATTAGCCATAATACAAGCCTCTAATCTTCTCTCCATGCTTTGGTACAATTTACTGAAGAATTCCTGAGGAATTGTATCCCATGCAGCTTGCAAACAAGACTCCAGACGTTGCCGATCATCCTCTGATTCTCCCTTGCAAGCCATAACTTTAAGGCCGGAAGCAATTTGGGTAGGTGTAGCACCTCCAAGAGAATACCCCATAATCTTCCCACGCGTATATGGGGTGAGATGTGCCCCTGGAAGATGACTCCCGGAGATCTCACCCATTGGAGTGCGTATAGGTGTCATTTAGTGATTTTTATATAGAATGGTTGGAAGGGGAGACGCGACTTTTCGCGTTTTATAAGCGATTCGCTTAATATCAGTTACGCGTGACTGTAGGCAGAGGTATAATTTACAGCAAGGCGGATCGGGCCAAGTATGGGCAGCCGATCCCATATCTCTATCTCAGGGGAGCGGTCAGATTATCTCTACCAACAGTTGAGGAGGTGTATCACCTTGTCGAGGAGGCGGAACGGGCGGCGTATGGCCATAATTCCCACAGGTGATAATGAAAAGGCACGGCTGCTAGGGGGAGCTGGCATTCGTTGTTGATGCGGTTTGGAGCACCGACAAGAACGTAGTAAGGAAAAGACGCAGCTTTTTTCAGATGCTGACGAGTCTGAAGAAGGTGAGGTGGAGGACCAGGCCTTAATTACTGTCACAAGGGCATGTTGAGGCCGTGAGGTCCCACCGGGGTTGCAACTCCACACCTACATTAAGGCAGTGAGCGCATGTCCTGATCGTAAATCTCTCCCAAGGCCGCAACCCCACTGATTCCCCGCCACGACAGTGTTGCCTGATTTCCTAAATAGCTTTGAGAAAGTCACACTTCATCATTTCCGCCTCGAACATCCGATGCAACACCTAGCCTTGGTGAGGATTTTGACCTTGACGGAATCATCCACGATCCCGACCTACAGTACTAGGTCAAAAGTAAATGCGAGTTTTACGCGAACCCCATTAACCGCGTGTCAACATCACAACAATGCCGCAGCAGAAGGGAAATAAGGAGCTTACCGACTTCGAGAAAGGCCAGATCGATGGCATTTTCAAAACTTGCAGTAACTACAGTAAAACCGCAGAATTGGTTGGGAGAAATGAGTCCACTCTAAGGGCCTACCTGCAACGTGCTGCAGACCGCAAGACACATGAAAATGCTCCACGCTCTGGCCGTCCTACCAAGTACACTATTGAGGACATGCATCGCCTTGTGCATGAGGCCCGAGTAAACCCACGGATGACCCTGGGCGAGTTGCGCAATACTCACGTTACGACACAAGATCTCTCAATTACAACCATTAAACACATTTTACGACAACACAACATTGGCAAATGGCGCGCAAAGAAGCGACCCAAATTACTGCCTTATGATGCAGAACGGCGCCTTGCATTTTGTTGTAGAATCGAGTGTACGAGGGCGAAAGCTAGGTGAGGAATGACTATATTAAAGAGCGACTGCTAACTACATGCTACATAGGGATTCTACTCGGCTTATATGTTGATGCCAATGTTGCTCAGACCTTTGGAAAGGCCATTACCCGGTCACGACCGGGTAATGAGCTTCCGGGTATGACTCTGCCCGGAAGCTCCTGCTGCCGGTGGTGGCGCTGCCACAGGATGGCGCGCAGGCACCAACCACAACACATTTGCTAAAAAATATGAGCATTGGAGGGACCGTCGATGGCGCAGAGTAATATGGAGTGATGAAAGCTCTGTGGAGCGCTCAAGAGATCCTCGTACGGTCTGGGTATTTCGTACACCTAATAAGAAATGGCGGAAAGATATGATTCAAACTTTCGTTAAACAGGGGGACCTGAAATGCATGGTGTGGGGTAGTTTCCACGGTTCAGAACGAGGTATCATCACACCAATCATGGAAAAAACTCTCAATTATGTGGTCTACCTTCAGATGCTTAAGGAAATTCTGCCGGGCATGATCCAAGACATGTGCAAGGCTGGATTGCGACCAATATTCATGCAGGACAATGCTCCGGTGCATAAAGCTCATATCGTGATGGATTGGCTCAAGTCTGAAGGTATTGAGGTCATAGAATGGTCTCCACACTCACCTGATTTGAACCCAGTTGAGCATGCATGGAAGCGTCTTAAGGAGGAATTACAGCGGCGATACCCAGACTTTGTGGAGCAGACAGGGAAGAGCGCAAATCAAAGAGAAGAGCTCAGAAAGTTGTTGGTTGAGTGCTGGCAGCACATACCTTCCGAATTTTTTGAGGCGCTCTGGAAAAGCATGCCTGACCGAATTCAAGCGGTACTCGATGCAGATGGATGGTATGCACGCTACTGATTTTTTTCGGGCCTCTGTTTCGATGTTTCGTTGTTGTTGTACGTACAAATCAGTTCGCAATTACTTTTGGAGGGGTACTGTAAGTGGTCTTCGAACGCTGACCATAAATCTATCACCCAGAAAGCACCGAAACCTTAAGATCTGGTTCAAACGCAATCGCAAGTCTTCAGAGCAATAGGCGGCCCCGAGCCATTTCACCGACTTTTAGCTGTGAGGGGCTTCCGCGAGAATTTCTCCGCTCACAGTCGGGTCGGGATTCAGTGCACTGGATCCCGTCAACCGAGCCTTTGTCGTCAAAGCAGCACCGCCCTGGGGTTAACGTTACGCTAGTCAGCCTCCGGGACTCCGCGACGGGAGTGGTGGGGAAATATCCCTTGACTTCGTCTTGATTATCGGGAGCGGCTATCTCTGGTTTGTTTTGTTCGACATAACTAATAGTTCTTACAGTTAAACTTTCCCATTAGCGGCCTCCCCACCCACTCCCTTTTCTTCCCGGCTTCCTTATGTATTGTCCAGTGGAATCTGCTAGAGTGTGTTTTGCTTAAACTCCTTCCTGTGGTGGTTAGCGCTTCCGAAAGGGTAGTCCAAATATTGATCCCGAATGAGCAATTGGACAATATATGGAGAATTGCTTATGGGCCTGGGTCGCCCAACCAAGCCACCCAGGCATATATCTATGGGATCAGAGAGTTTCATTACCCCAAATTCAAGCTTCTTTCCAAACGGCAGACCGTCTGCTACGGCAACCCAAGTGTCACCGTCAATGCAAGGTACGGCGTTTCCAGAGACGTAGAATTTTGCGTCTGTTTGCATCATTCGACAAAATAATTGCTGGAACGCTGGATTGGCCGGGCCCCAGCGACACCGTATAAATGCTGTGCATATATACCGCACCTCGACAAACTCAGGGAGGTCCTCCAACTCAAGATAGAACAGCGAAGCGACCAGATTGTCCGCACAGGACATTATATCTTCGTGCGTGAAAGTGAGTTCTTTCTGTCTCCTTCGACCCGGTGTGACCTCTTTAGCTTCATTTCGGGGATCCCTCCCTGGGAGCTTAACGTTCAATCGATGGTATTTTCCTCGTACATTAGGGTGCAAGCTATTTTTCAGATCGATCCAAGCCTTTTCGCTATCTTTGTGATGTGGTTAGTGGCCGTGTTCCTGTAGTAAACGGTTACCATTTGAACGCACAGTCTCCTTTACTATTACCCGTCAGAGCTGCAGCTGCTCCACCAAAGCCAGTACCCAGTGACACAACAATATCCGGCTTCTTAACGGCTTCAGACCAAATATATTGATACTCAATCAATGCCAATCTTATCGGATTATGGTGTTCTTTGGCATAACCATGCGGTTGTTTTCTCGAATTTCGGCACACTCTGACCCCTGTCAGCCGGTGTCGTCACCCAAGACGCAGGAACTTACATTTGCCACAACCGCGCCTCGTTCCGGGGGAGGATGGCTCGAACCCTGTAGTACCCTGCAGCAATGATTTAGTGGCTCATGTGGAATGGATGTTCTGTTGTTTTACTCACCACAGTCTGCAGGGCCAGATTTTTGTACGTTATAGTTGGAGAAAATGCATGTTGTTGAGCCGTTCTCGGTCGTTGCGGCGATAGCAACTTTAATGCCAATCCCTTGAAATATCGTCTCGCTCTTGCCAAAACTATCTTTTAAGAATCGCTCCAAATCTGACTGCCCTCTTCCGGCTGGCGTGAAAAGAGAGATAGAATTAGCACAGACAAATTGCCATCCCGGAAACCGAAAAAGCCGCCTTGCGTGTAAAGTAGAGCTCGCGAAGCCTCTGAAGTTTTCAGAACATTTTCTTATAGGCCAACCTTTTATGAACATGCCCAGCGCAATCACCGCACCTAGGTTGCCCTTTAGCCTTCTTCACCGCATGCTTGTAATCAGAACTTACCGGTGCTAGAACTTATCACTAAGTCAAAATGATCTTGAATTTGGCCCGTTAAGTTCAACCCCTTTTCAAGTTCCTGTAGGATTTGCAGTGGTATAGCTTCTCTGAAGCCACCCCCGTCAATCGAGAGGATTTGAATGCCGGCAGTTGGAGGCTTAAGCCTAAAGGTGGCCCTCGTATCCATCTGTTTGCACAAGATGCACTCCGCGAAGCGGAATGTCCATGGTTCTGCTCTGCTCTTGTCTCCAAATATCTGCACACATATATCGCAAAGCGAGTGTTCACAGGGGAATATGTTGTTTGGCATCCTTACTAAACAAACCAAGCAGGTAATATTCGAAAAGGTTTGTGCCCACCTAGTCTTAAACTTCCTCAGGAGTGTTCGGTGGAGGCTTGCCGCAGTCTCTGAAGATCGTCTAACGCTTGATAGGTGCGTAGAGAACATATATTTTGTGAGTGCTAAGAACTTTGGCGGCGTCTCTTCCTCTGTGTGCTCGTATTTTAGCGCTACATTCCCACAGATCTATTGATAAAGGGTCCGAAAAATCAAGCTGGAATCTAACACTGTTTGTAAGGTTCGTTCAGTAGCTATTCTCATAATTGTTCGGGGGGATCTGACCATGCATTCCAGGTGGAGAACTGTCCAGACACAAGCACGAGGCTACTACTGGTGCTGCAAAGAGACATAGATCCCGGTCCGATTTTATACTTCTGAGAAAAGCAGAAAGATGTGAAAGCAGCCCTTTTGGAACAGGATTGGCTAGTCGCGTTGCTATTGGAAAGCTGAACGGTACTACACGTGTTCTGCAAAAATGGTCATAGGCAAGACGAAAGAAGGTTTGAAAATGATTCATAGAAAGGAGCGAATGCGAAGCTTTCCGACTTGCGTTAACATCCGCTGACTCTACCAGGATCCGGTTTTCAAAAGCTTCCCAGCAGAAATCAGACTTTAATCCATTTGGCAGTAGTGATATCACCCCGATACCGCTGAAATGAAGTGAGATCAACCCATCCAGAGTACCCTTTGAGGGTGTTTTAAGTAGTCTTTCGACTTCCTTACCAAGTAGGTCCAGAAATTTTCGAGTCGCTAACTTCTCGTCGATATCCTCCACAACGCTCGATTGGAGTATTAACATCTTCGGTCGTGTAGAGCGAGGGAGGTCGGAGCCTGCACTAAGTCGTATCCATAAGGCAGTCATCCTTGCAACCTCCAAGAAGCCACCTAAATCAGAAGCGAACATGCAGAACACTGTAGTAAATGGTGCAAGAAGCCTAGCGTATACAAATAATGCCAGATCTTCAGCCCTTAGTTCCGAATGGTCCTCCTTATCCCATAGCAAAGGACTTCTGCAAGTCTTAGTACAGCTTTGAGCAGATCTTTTGGGAGGCATTGGGACGTGAAGAGAACAGTCGGCATAAAGCACAGGTGACACATCAAGAAAGCTTCCTCGATCAACTGTTAGACTGATCTCACCAGGCCCAGCCGTTTGCAAGGACATATGTCGAGATATTTGTTGGAGGGCCATTGTTTTAGTTCCATATCCAATAAAGGAAATAAGCTGCGGCGTATGTGTGCTAGGGTCGGGAAACTGAGAGAAAGCAGTGTAAGATTGGTAATGTTCTTCGAGAATAGCTTCTTTAGGACCTAACCAAGACTGGAGCCAGAGGTTGTTAGACATTTGGGCCATTCTCGACTGTATGCGGGAGTGTTGACTAAGATCCTACAACAAACTCTAATAGAGTTGACGGTCTTTGATTTTATCATAAGCCGTCCGCAACATTGTAAGGGGTGCTAAAAAATAATCCTGAAATTCGAATTCCGAAATCAGGAAATGGAAAGTCAAAAAGTGGATACTCTAACAGTGCTCCGCTGTAAAAAGCGAAACCAGAATTCCGAATTCAGAAAACAGGAAACAGAAAAGTCAAAAGTGGATACCTAACAGTGACCCGCTGTAACGCTGGCTTTACAGATGACCTGGTGGGACCGTTGGTGAATGTAAAGTCGTCACAAGTATTCACCTGAGCATTTGCATTGACGCTCAGCAGGTCAAAACCTGGCAGTCCCATACTTCCGATGAGTAAGACGATATGCATAAGCTCGAAATAGAAAGAGCACTCTAAAATTCTTCAACTCGAACAAACTAATACCTGAACTTCACGGCTCTAACATCCTTGCGCTTGTAAGCTCGAATAACTTCGATCTTGTCATGAGTAGACCAACTCTCAATGTCCTTTGGCTACCTAAAGCCGCTGCCACGCTTGATTTGCCACCAGTAGTTCCACAGCTACTCGTTCTTGCAAAGCTTCCTGACGTGAATCTCTTCGTCCGATACGCACATCTGAAGATCTCTCGCTGCGTTTGTTAGCACAGGTACGGACGGTGGACGGGAAAAAAGTGACTTCGTACAGATGAACAGAGCAAGTATCGCCCTTGCCGAATTCCCTCTCTGATCGCAATGCGTATCTTGTACCCGGTGGCCGGCCATCTTTGGAAGCTAGCAATGTCTTAAGGCGTGGGAAGAAGGATTTATATCCTCCAATCGTTCCTGTATGGGGAAGACTTATGTTGTGGAATCGTGTCGGTATGAGGAAGGCTGCGATTTGGTGTTCGTAGAGTCTTGAGACGCGGAAGCGAGGCTTTATATGCTCAAATCGTGACAAGGATATGGGTCGAATTAGGGGCAGCCGCACCCCAGCCATACTCCCGCCAGAACCCTCTTCAGAAAAAGAAAAATGAGGTTTTCGTCCTCCGCAAAAGGTAACGCGGCCAATCAACTCGCCCTCATGGGTCTCTCCCTCCTCCCTAGTTTCTCCTTCCGGAGCTCCCGCTTCCGCGGCTTCCCCTTTCGTGGCTCTGGAAACTGCAAGCCATGGATCCCGTACATATGCTTCCAAAATCGCTCTGGATTTTCTATCTTGTCCTCACAGGATGGTGGGGACAGGGCAAACCCTCTTTTCAATCTATCGTTTGAAGGTGAATTGTAACATGACGGTGCAATTTGTTGATGCATAGGAATTGCCCATACCTCTCGCGAGCCGGAAGCTCTAAGTTGCCTAAGCAAAACGGACATTTTGCCGCGACCATTATGATGCTATCTTGCACAACCCTGCCGCAAAACACACTAACGTTGCGGATATGATCGCGACAATGTTTCTTTAAATCAACTGCTGTCCGCAACCATATTGCGCACTCATAGCAGAAGGTTATCTTGGGGAACATCAGGTGTGACTGCACCTTGTGAACTGTGCTCAAATGACTTGCGGCTTCCAATTCATCCATAAGCTGATAGTTGCATTCCCCCCAAAGACAGTGTTCAGGCTGGTCCTCCCTAAGATGGAGAGACATATGACCGGCAATCAGCAGGGGATCTTGGTGATGAAACCCCTTCCCACACCCTTGCCACAGACACTTCGCATGTAGACATGCTGAGTTAAATTCGTGATCGGCTTGCTGCTGCATTTGTTTTCCCACGCACTCGAGGACATGCCGTGAACGATTTGTTTCAGGAAGAACTTTGGAACAAGCGGGACAGCCGCCATTACAATCCGGCTCGACCCCGATATAAAACAATGACTTCCTATCGCAGCTGCTTAGTTGAATCAATGGTTTGAGAGTTTCCGCCAAACACTGTTGTCCCTCATCTTTACCCGGGAAGAAATTTCGCACTATCTGGGCCCTTTCAGGGTGGTATCGTAATACCAAGTCAAGAAGTAGAGAGGCTGAAGGCCGGACATCTCCACAACTTCGTCCGCATACATCCACGGCACCCCGACTCAATTGCGACGCAATTTCTAGACTATCTGCCGTCTCAAAGAAATTCGTCCTTTGACTCTGAAAATTTTCTCTTTCAGATTTCCTCTGAGCCATCCGCAGTTGCTCCCGTTCTGAACGTGAGAGCTCGTGGTCCGACATCTGTAAGTTGTGCGGAACATCCGGGGAGAGCCTTTTAAGCTTATGGAGGACAGAACCACCCTGCTGCGGCGCAAGCAAGTTTCGATGCGTAGTCATAACCATAGATTTGGCTATTAGATCCGTCCATTGTTCCTGTTCAAGGAATATTGATTGGACATCGAAGCCTAACGTGCTTGACTGATAATGCAAATATGTCTAGTCATTGTCGTGCCCCATCATAAGGTTTCGTTCAGCAGCGGTGATAGTTTCTGATCGTATTCTATTAGTTGTAGTCTAATACAGCTAAAACGGCGCTTACTATTCAGCTTGTTTGCCTGTGCACGCCTAAAGCTGTACGGCAAAAGTCTCTGCATAGAGCCTGCCCTTTCTCCTAGCTCTCTGAGTGCGTTCTTAAGAGTGCTTGCGGTCATAATGCGTGTTCGGGATATTGTTCCACCTTTTTCTATTTGCCGGAGAATTGGCTGGTCTTTGGCACTCTGTTTTATTGGTATGCCGAGCTAATTGCAGTGGTTGGGTACGTATAGCTGTTCAAGGCCTTGCGGGTCGGTGAGATTTTCCAGAGCACCGTCAGCAAAAGCAAGGGCGAGGAAATGAGTGACTGGACAAAGGTGACGCTCAGACGGTTCCTCTAGAAGGACTATCTTAATTCTATCCATACCTTTCATTAGTATGGCTGTACTCATAGAAACATTGGATTTACTTACGATCTGGACTTGTCCTCACGCTGTCCCTTGAGGAGTTGAAAATGTACCAGCATCAGAAGTCTTTGATCCCCCTCATAGGGCACTAGGCACAGCTCAATGTCGCCATAAACAAGGCCCTCGTTTGAGTTCGGCCAAGCGCTCGATTCGACAATTGCACCTGGTCGGGCGGCCGTGAATGACAGGAGAAGAATAGAGAATGCTAACTGAACCCTGAAACGTTCGTGTATAAAAAAGCGCTCATCGGACGCCCACAGGAAATGTAAAATACCCTTCACAGTGACGGTATCGGCCATAGAATTTTTCCGTACTTCGCGTGACGCACTTTCCAATTGGGGTAGTTCAGGCTTAATGAACTTCAACCGGGAAGAAGTTAGTCACAGAAGTTTGCTATTAGCCATGTAAAGTCATTACTTACGTGATTTATCTCCCTTACTTGTGTATTAGAGTAAGTAAGATCAAAATGAAGCTTTAAATAGCGTCTAATACATCTCCAGTGATGCATTAATGTGCATATGTTTATCTTTTTATCGATCTTGCCTTCCAATTTCCGGACTTCCCATCTGAGGAAGGTCTTGATTTGTTGTATGGAGACCCGGTCGGAAATGTCTTCCTCAGCTTGGAGAATATCCCGACTAAAGCTAGATAAGTAGAGGCAGTCAGTCTTCATGTCCACCTTTAAACATAAGGGACACGAACATTCGCCACCGTCGCTCTAAGAGCTTGAAACGAGATCTACTGTCCTGTGTCAAATCCAAAACCCAGAGTGATCGCTCTTCTGACTCGTCAGCAGCGGCTAATGCCCTCAGATTATCGAAATCATCTTCCAGCAGTGTGCATGCTAACTGTGGAGTCGAAGGCATCATGAAGCCGGAATTTCATGAAGGTCTGGGTGCTACCAGCAGCACAGACGAGACCCTTAGATAAAAGGTCGTTATACGCCATTGCAGTGCCATAGGCGCTGAGGTGCACAGTTGCGATGCCACCCACCCCTAAAGCATATTCTAAAATCCAAAATCCGAAAATCCAAAATACTAAAAGAATCCAGCCGGAAATTTATGCGACGGACTAGGCTGGAATAAGGGCTAGCCAATAATGGTTAGCCAAAAAAATGATCTGCGGCGCTAAAGAGTTGAGCGTATGCAGGGCCGTTGTCCATGCCTATGCAAGGCAAACAATTTGCGAGACGGGCAACCCGAACTTAGCTGATCAACCACTGAGCGAATCGGGTACACCCAGTACGCGTCTAATACAGTCTTGATGATTGACAGCAAGTCGCGTAAGCAGTCACCGTATGTTATGGTACGCTTGGTTGGTAGGCAATGCAGTATTGGTTGCTGGAAAAAACTTTTTGTTATATCCATAGATGAAAACATTGTACGGAGTAGCTCCGCCCAACGTACTGAGTATGTGGTCCTGTTCCGGTAATGGACGGCACGGGCGATAGATCCAAATATCCCAGCAGCTGTCTCTTATAGATTCGAATGTCTCTTTCTCCGAAATTAGCAAACGGCATTGCTTCTTGCTTCTCGCAAACGATAGCATTCGCTATGCTCCCGAAAGTATCAGTGCCACCGTTCATTATCGGTACAGGGGTGAAAATATACCCATCGGTGTCTGGCCTCGTACTATTGTATGAGGGTTTGTAATCTCCGCCTTCCCTTCTAGTACTCTGCGAACGCCATGCCAAACGGGTGGCAAACTCCTGGCGATATATGGTAGCGATGAAGTGTTCGAGCTCATTTCCGCTCTCTATTGGCTGAACAGTGTTCATAAGGAGAGGGTCCTAGCCTTTCCAGATCCGAGTGCACCTTTCGTCCGGGTCGATGATGTCCGCATCCTCTAGGAGTGTCACTTTCTTCGTGACATAGTCACGGAGGCTTAATTGGTTCTCTTTTACGAAAACGGAGTCTGTCGGCCTCATCTCTAGCATCAAAGCGGTCTTTTTGATATCGGAGCTTGAACGCCGTTCCCACTCGTCGAGGCTCTCATCCATGTTGTCGCTCAGTCCGGCATACCAATCGATTGCCTGTTCCAGCAAGCACAAAGGTAACGTCTTACGAACAGGTTCGTCACCATGGCTCCTTGCAATCGGGTGGAAACGTTTGATAAATAGGGCCACGCTTGCCTTCTTTGGATCGAATAGGTATATGTCGCACGGCCTAAGTTTCGTGGTGTTACGGGCAGCAGTATCCTCCTCGCGCGTTTGTTCGCTGGAACGACGGGGGCGCGTTCGATACTCTGGATTTCTATTGCTTGCCCGTCTGTCCCGATCCCTTCGGCGAGAGTTGTCGGAATGGGGTCGTCAGGCTTCTTTCCCTTGACCGCAGCATTCAGTCGAGCGTTCAGGTCGTTAAGTTACCATCGTTGCCATATCGGGTAAGCGATACGGTGTGTGGTTGTGGTATAGCCAGCCCTTCGATGTGCAAGAGCCGCTGGCGCCACGCGGGGGATATCGCAAGTGCTCTTCTACTTGGAGTTAGTGAACCCGCTCCCATTACCTGCTTCCCCCACAACCGTGGTGCAGACGCGGCAGCGGGTGTCCACTACTGGCACACTGCGAGTTGGGATACTTTTTGAAGCAAAATTATTGGCTAGCCAAAGCAAACTGCATGTGTAGGCCCTTTCCAGTAACATACGATATGTGCTAATATGTACGAAGGCGCTGGCCAAAAGTTCTCGCGCATGCCTAAAGCGGCGGGTGGTTTGGTCAGTTGAACCGAAGCTTACGCTTAGGCTATCCCTTAACTACACACTCGGGTAGAGGTCAGAGAGGAATCTGAAAGAACAATACTCAGCCATGATAGCACGATACTCTACTCTAACAAGGCCCTATATACTGTACCAGGCCTTTTTGTTTAACCCCACAAACTTTTGGGGAAATTCGAAACACTCTGGTTGAGTTGCGACACTTTCTGGTTTTCGAGGAGTGAACAATTTTTGGCCCCCGCCTTCGTACGGTTTAAAAAATACATAAGGACAAAAGACGGAAATATTTAGCCGATTCAGAAACCACGGTTCGGTTTGTATTACAGATTTCGGTCAACTGAACCGGGCCAAAGACTCGACCGTAATAGTCTATTCAGCATTTAATTTATTATTATAAACAAGTAATTAATACTTATTAATGAATATAAAGATATTTTCAATTTTATTTATTTTAGTAAAAATATTCCCAGTTGTCAAATGGTCTAGTGGTCATGATTTCCGCTTGCCGATTCCTAAAGACCGGGGTTCGATTCCCCGAGGGAGAGAAATAGTTTTTTTTTTTCTCAATTTTCTTTCGACGATGTCACAATTTTGGAATACGCCCCAAAATGAATGTGAATCAGGATAAAGATATTGATCTGTGTCGGGGTTAACTCTAACAGTATCGATAGCACTAAGCTACATTAGGTCGTAAACAAACGGCATAGACGAATCAGGTCAATTACGCTAAGCTAGGGAACGTTGCTCGTCGGAAGAGGCCGCCTTAAGCGGGTTTGCCAGCAACACTCGGTAGAAGTGAAGTGGAATGGAGGTAGGGGGTGGAAAGGCGAGGGTGGGAAGGCGGGAGTGGAGTTCAAGCTTGTCAGTGAGTGTTATTGCTTAATCGTTTGCTTCAGCAGTGCCATAACCACTTCCATATCCAGTTATTTTGACGCGGCAGCGTAGCCTTTGCCTTAGCCACAGCGGCTGAATAAGACCGACCAGCTCCCCATCTCCATCCTTATCAAACCTCCATCGTGAGAGCACTCTAATGTCTTAAAAGCACAGTTAGAAACGCTGGCTATGCAACGAGCCCTCTGAAAGACCTGAAGCTCAAGGCAGCTAAATTTAGATTGCCGTTCGTGTAATATTTGCCTTGCATAGCGTTGACTACAGTCATGCATGGCTTTAACGCCGCAGACTATTTTTTAGCTAACCAATCTTGCCTAGCTCTTGATTTAGCCTAGTCCGACACTAAAATGCGGTCTGGGTTCTTTTAATATTTTTTAATTTTTAATTTTCGATTTTCAGATTTTGGGTTTTGGATTTTGAAATATACTTTGAAGGTAAGTAGTATCAAAGCTATGTGCCTCAATATGTCTCAATGCCTATAGTACTGTAATATTGTATAATGACTATTTATTTAAGAAACTTGCCTACATTATTAGTTATACTGGACTTTATATTAAAGTTGTTAAGGTAATAATTTCTTACTATATTAGCTCCTAAGTTAGAATAGTAATATAGTGATAAATCTACTTAACATAGTAACAAGACTATATAACTACAAATGCTACAAGTAATATATAGAAACTAGTAATAACTATAATCTAGAGAATATATTAAGTATTTTTAAGCAATTCTTTAATAATAGGTATAACGATTTAACTCCGATGAGATCTTATTTCTTAGTTTAGTTTAGGTATTCAAGTATTACTAACATCCCAAGCCTTATCAGGAATGACACAGACACGAAAGTGACACTATTACCATTGAACTGGATTATAGACCCATAGAGTTAAGGACGGCATACACAGCTTGGTAAGGATGAACTAAATACGAGGATAAACGGCACTTACTGTAGATAAGTAAGGGCCAAAGTAGAGCTTGCACAATTAACGTTCTCAGCGCTAAGGGCACAATCTGTGGCAAACAAATAAATCACCCATACATCAGTTAAGGCAATAATCTTAGCTAATTACATAATTGCCAAGTGGCCTAGCTAGGAAGCGATTAGTCAAAAGAAATTACCATGACCTACGAATACAGAACTGTTAGCTGTTGAAGAAGAACCAGAAGAGCTGAAGAATACTTGGTAGCTGAAAGACACATTAGCTAAGTATAGTGAGCAGCTTAGGTATGGATAGAAAGTTATAAGTCATAGTGACTCAGGTTTCATTATTGGACTCGACATGAGTCAAGTGTGAGTCATGCTGAGGAAGGAATATATCAAGTAATATGAGTTACCTATTGGCAGGTGGCCAAGAGATCAATGAAGAGATAGCTATAAATATAACATTAAGATCTTAACGAAAGCATTTTTCCTTCCCTTTTCACTAAATGTCTTATTAGTTTAGCAATAAAGCTTCGTACCAAGAATTATCACTCAAAGATATCTTTTAATATAGTTGCAGTAGGACTATTTTGCTATCTCAGTATATAGGACCAATATAACTGTCCTATGGTCACTCTAAGAATGCCTTACCTCATACCTGAATACTCCAACAAATTAAGAGACAAGACCTTGTCAGAGTCAGATCATCACATCAAGTACATGGCAAGATATTCTTAAGGCGACCATAGGATAATTATGTTGGTCCTGTATACTGAAATAGCGAAACAGTTCTACTGCAACTATATCAAAAGATATCTTAAGCGATAATTCTTAATATGAAGCTTTATTGCTAAACTAACAAAACATTCAGTGAAAAGAGAAGGAAGATGCTTTTCCTGAAATTCTAACATTATATTTATAGCTATCTTTTCACTAATCTCTTGGCCACCTGCTAACAGATGACTCATATCATCTAATGTATTTCTTCTTCAGTGTAACTCATACTTGACTCACACCAAGTCCAATAATGAAATCTAAGTCATCGTAACTCATAACTCTCTGTCCACTCTTTAAGTTACTCACTACACTTAGCTGACATGTTCTTTAACTATCAAGTATCTTTTAACTCTTCTAGTCTTACTTCTATAACCAATAGTTCTGTGCCTGTGAATCATGGTAGTTTCTGTTAATCAATCACTTCCTAACTAGGCTGTTTGGTAGTTATGTGGCTAGCTAAGGTTATTGCCTTAATTAAAGTATAGGTAATTTATTGAGTTATTATAGATTGCACTCTCAATGCTAAGAGTATTAATTGTGCAAACCCCATTTTAGTCCCCACTTACCTATGGCAAGTACCGTCCATTCTCTTACTCAGTTTATCTCTGTCGAGCTATATCTGCCATCTTTGACTCTATGGGTTCATGATCTGGTTCAATGGTAATAGTGTCACTCTTGTGTTCATAGTATTCTTAATGAGGCTTAGGATATTTATAACTCTAAGTTATAAGTCTAACTAGATGCTAGGGTTACTTTGCTATGTTATACTATAGTTCTTTACCTTTAAAATTTATTATCATCTATTTTTAATATAGCTATGAAGTTCAATACCTTTAAAATATAAAGAAGCAAGTATAGCAATGCTTTAAAATTTAATCTTATCAACTATTATTTATAAAGTACTACTCTTATATATATTCTAAAAACTGCACAAGTATGGCAAATTGTTATAAATGAGAAGCAACTCTCTATAGCTTTCAGAAATACTATAGCTGCTACTCAAGAATGCTATAAAGAGAAAAGAGAGAAGTTTAATGCTTATTATAATATTGTAGTAACTACAATCTACTAATTATATACTTTAACTATATAATTTTATATTGTCAGTATCAGTAATTTAGTAACTATGTAGTAGTATATAAATAATAAAATGGATTAGACCTTTAATAAAAATAGTTCTATTTTCCTAAAAGAGAATTTACATAAGGAGAAATTTGATGGAAAAGAATCTGTATCAACTTTTATATTAAAGATTCTTACTTATAAAAACTAGCTTATCTATATAACACAATCTCTATTGAACAGTAATGTAGTTTCTTACTTTATTACAAATCTATCAAGGTTCTGGCAATTTATCAGAACTATTATATTTAATTAACTAATAATTATTAGGATATTAGACTATATTATTAATATTTTTATTAACTATAAGAGTAAACTATAAGAGAAAATTAAAATACTATCTAGTAATACTTTCTTTGCTAGAAAGAATAATAAATATAATCTCAAAAGATAAGAGTATAGTTAGAAATAAAGTGAAAATAAAGGTAATAAGAATAAGATTTATGCAAAATGGAGTAAAAGAAAATATGTTAATAAGTCTTATTAAAGACAAAACTAACTACAATACTAGTACTGTCTCAAATTAAAGCATAAGAAGAATATCTGCCAAACTAAGAAACTAACTAAAGAGGCAGAAAAAAAAGACAGCCACTTAGTACTCTTGAGAATAATATGACTTAAGCTTTTATAACTTATACTATAATTGCTAAGAATACTATAATTATATTAGATAGTTAGTACATTAACTCTAATGCTACAGATTAGCTCTACATATTCAGAAAGATATTTGTCAGAACTTACTCTAAAGTCAGACCTTCTAGATTACTAAAACAGTATAAACGATGTTAGGCTGAATGTCAAGTGTAGTCGTGGTGACATTATGAGGCACTTAAAGCTAGAGAAATAAAGATATGATGATTTACATTACTTTATGTAATAAGATAAAATTCTAATGGTAAAACTAATTATAAAATTAATTGTAGAACTAATTGCTGCTTCTCCTAGAAGCAATCTCTTATGCACATATTATAGAAAGAAGATTACATATTCCTTAGCATGCTAATCATATATAATGTAAAGGTACACTGCTGTTAAGCTACAGTCAAAGCTCTTAAGGCTTCATATTATAACATTTTCAACTCTTAGATACCTCCTAACATCAATATCAGTTTATATAAGTAATAACATAACTATCTTTACTACTGAAAAGAAGATTATCATTTTGAGAAACAGATCTTATATCCTGAGACTTATTAATATTCTATGTCTAATATATGCTATAGCCTTCTTTCAGTGAGAAAACTTGATGGTAATCACTATAACATCTTATTCTCCTAGAGAAAGACTATAGTACTTGATCAAAAAAAAGAAAAACTAGCAATAATTCATCTAATAAATAGTTTATACTAAATCTATTAGTCTTAGACTATATTGAAATTAGCTACTACTAGATTAAAAGCTTTATTAGCAAGGTTAAAAGTTTTACTCTTAATTCTATAATACTAATGCCTTAAATATATATATTATACTATAGTTAAGTAACTATTTATATTAGCAGATAAAGTCAAGATTATTTAAAAATCAAGGTAGTTCTTCTACAAGTTTTGTTTAGAAGGTAAACAATATAGAATATATAATAATAGCCTTTTATAAGAGTAAAATAATACCTAGAGCTTATTAACTTAAACTTCTGTAGTTTCTTTTCAATGCTCTCAATTAGCAATAATAAGTATATAATTCTATATTTAAATAACTATACTAAAATAACATAAGCATACTTTCTAAGAACTAAAATATCAATAGAGGTTACTAGAGTCTTCAGAAAGTTCAGGGTTTTGGTAGAAACAGTAATTGGTCTTAAAATTCAAAAACTTAAAAATGATAATAGAAAGGAAGAATATGATAACAAGAAGTTCAAAGAGATTTTCTCTAGCACTGAAATCTTCTTTAAGCCATTTCCTTTTTATATCTAGAATCAGAATAGACCTAGTAAATGCAAAATTAGATTTATTATAGAGAAGATATGATATATACTTTATAATATTAACTTAAAAGTTAGGTTTTAATTAAAAGTAAGCAAACTTTATAAAGTACTATATAGTCTTAAATAAGTATTACAAATATAATATTAGAAGATTAATGTATTCTTATAAGACATTGGTTTATAAAACTCTACAATAGACCTTAATTTCTATATAGATGCTAATAATCTAATTTTGCTATTTATTAATAATATCCTTATATTTGGAAAAGGGTTGAAGCTTTTAAGCAAGTTAAAATATTTACTCTTTAAGAGATATAATATAATAGATCTAAGAAATATATAGTTGTTTCTAAGTATGTAAATATTTTGAGACAGAGTTTCTAAGATTATCTAGATATTTTAGATAATATACAGTCATAAAATTCTCAACAAGTTTGAAATGAATAAATGTAATAGAATATTAATATCTATAAAGTAATTACTTTTTCAAAGTAATAATTCTATAACTCCTCTAGATACTCAGCACTATTATTAATTAGTTACTAATAACTTAATATATGCAATACTTGGAACTCAACTAAATTTAGTTTATACAGTTTCTATACTAAATAAATTCAACAGTAATTTAAATGATAAATACTTGATGATAGTCAAGTAAGTTTTTAGATATTTATAGTATACCTATATCTTTTGTATGACTTATAATAGTACTGAAAATTATAGAAATATAACTATATTCTCAGATATAAACTAGGGAAATAATAAAGATACAAGAAGATTTATATATACTTATGTGTTTTTAATTAATGAAGAAGTAGTATCTTGAAAAAGTAATGCTATACAGTAATTGCACTATTATTAACTAAAGCAGAGTATATATAATGGTGAAGACTTCAAGTATTATAAGATAAGTAATACTAGTGTATGTTACTTGGATTTAAAGTTGTTAAAGATAACTTGATTTACAGATATAATTTTCTTATTACCAGGAGCTAGAATTACTACGCAGCTGGGATTTAATGAGGTAATGTATAATTATATCTTTTAATATTCTGAGTAATAAAACTTGGATTATTAAGTAACAAATAATGTTTAATAAAGTTAAAAGAAAGATTACTTTCCATTACTCTCTAAACGCTCTTTATAGCTACTCTTTATTGAGTCACTAGCTATCTACTATGTAATGATTTAATACTAATAGAGTTTCGTTCCTTAGTTTATTTTAGAAATTTAGGTACATAGTAAGAGTTTATAGAGTAACTGTAAAATAATTATATCAGTCCTATATAATAAGATAGTAAAATGGTTCTACTGCAACTATATTAAAAAGATATTTTAAGTGATGATTCTTGATATAAAGCTTGATTGCTAAATTAATAAGATGTTTGGTAAAGAGAGAAGGAAAGATACTTTCCCTGAAATTTCAATATAGTATTTATAGTCACTTTTTTACTAATTTCTTAATTACCTGCTAATGGGTGACTTATACTACTTAGTATGTACACTTTCTTAGCATAACTCACAATGCGACTTCTACTAAGTTCAATAATAGAACTTAAGTTATCATGACTTATAACTCTTCGCTTACTCTTGAGTTGCTCACTATACCTAGCTAATATATCTCTTAGCTGTCAAGTATTCTTTAACTTCCTAGGTTCTTTGTCTTTATTTAACAGTTCTGAGTCTTGTAGTTTGTGGAACTTTTATATAGTCAATTGTTTTCTAATTTAATCACTTGATATTTATATAACTAGTTAAGGTTATTGCCTTGACCGGGATATAAGTGATTTATTGAGTTGCTATAAGTTGTACTTTCAGTGCTAAGAGTACTGATTACATGAACTTCACTTTAGTCCCTACTTGCCTTTGGCAAGTGCCATCTATTTTTGTATTTGGTTTATTTTTGTCAAGCTAAATATATTGTCTCTAATCCTGTAGAACTGTAATTTAATCTAATAGTATTTAATACTACTTTTATATTTATGGCATTATCTTAGTAAGACTTGGAATGTTTATGATATACTATCAGATAATTATACACTACACTACAATTATATCAAGTTATAACTTATAACTTAAATTTCAAATAAGGAAACTTAAGTTGCTTTTTAACTTATACTCTTCTTACTTTTATATAATCACTATACAATTCACTACTTCTGACTGACATATCCCTCAGCTACCTCAGCTAATTAAGGATCTATTAACTTTTCTTTACAATTACTACTAGTTTATTACTAGCTAAAAGTTTTTGTGGTTTGTAGGTTACTACTTATATTGTCTTCTTAGTATTGTAATAGCTAACTAGGTCTATTAAGTGAAGACTATTTAACTGGATATTATCTTATATTTTTCAGTTACTATATACAGTATACTGTATATAAGCTTAATAGTTTGTACTCTGCTGCTTTAAGTAGTATACTCCTAATAAGTTTATTTGTTACTCATATTTGATAGTCAGCTCTTTTAGCTAAATACTATGCTCAATAGAAGCTTATTTACAATTTAATCTAATAATTCTTATGATACTCCCATATCTATAGCATCTTGTAGCTTGAGATCTAAAATGTTTATGACAGTATATAAGATTTTCAGAAGTAATAAAAAAGACAATATGGCTTTATAGAATTTTTGCAAAGATTAACTAGCAAATTTCTATTTATTAAGAAAAAGAATAGAGCAAGTAGGGGAATTCTTCAGCATAAATTTATATAGATAATCAAGATGGTATTGACTTTATTAGTAACTCAAAGTACTATGACAGAATTAAGCATATTGATATCAAATACTACTTTATAAGAAATGTTATTCAAAAGAAGCTAGTTAACCCCAAATATTTACATTTTAGCTAAAACATAGCAAATATTTTCATGAAGTCTTTAGTAAAGAAAAATTTTAAAACTTATAAAATAGAAATAAGTTTAGGCAAAGTTATAAAGTTATATTAGAACTAAGAAGCAAAACTCTTCTTCTTGCTTTAAGGTTTCTTCTATATAATTTACTTGAAAGTAAATAGAGATTTAATAAGGCTATAAGAATTGAGAATAATAAAGATACTCTTTAAACTTTAGCAGTCTTTAAGTAAGTAAGAGTATTGAAGTTATTGGAATAATGATTCCTTACTATGTTAGTCCCTGAATTAGAATGATAATGTAGTAATAAACTTACTCAATATAGTAATAAGATTATATAACTACAAGTGCTATAAGTTGTATATAGAGTCCAGCAATAGCTATAATCTAGAGAATAGATTGAGCATCTACTAATAATATTTTTTTAATAGTCATATATAGTTAAAATCTTTGTGTTATATAATGTAATAGAGTTACCATTATTAAATTAGGTATTATAAAGTATTTCTTAGAGTATTCTTGGATTAGCACATTTGAAGACTACATTAAATATCTTCTTTAAGGTTTACTATACTGTAGCTAAATCATATTAGCCAGAAATATATATCTGGATTAAACGTAAATATAATTGACATATTATAATAATAGTTTACTTTAAACTTTTATTGTATAAGTCTTATACCTACTTGTACTCTGTTATAAAAAGATTATTTGGAGATATTTATCTATTATTTAAACTATGGCCATCATTGGCCTCTATATATTACTTGTGATACTTGTGATTATGTGGCTATATTACTATATTAAGTGAGTTTGCCACTACATTGCCACTATATTTGTGACAGTGAGTATACTTATCGATGGTCACAGGCAGAGCAATGAGAGACTATGCAGGTACTAGGGCTACTGGTAGATCTCTCATCGCTGGTATACGTAAAGCAAGCTTCTTGTAAGCTGATAGCAGTAGCAATAGGGTTATTAGAAGGGCACTATGAATATAGTATATATACAAACGGTTTTTGACCGATGGGTGGTCTACAGTAGGCCACTCATCGGGTTTAAAAAGGTTCAGTAGCACTTCCTGTCCTCTTGTTTGTTTACCTAGGTACCACTGGTATTGCTGGCGTTGCATGGGGTACCCTGATTATTGCTTGTCTCAGCAGCCAGGTTGCTGAGGCTTGGCCTTGGTGCCTTATGACAATATTGCTACTCTGACCTAGAGGCTAATGTGGCAAGAGATTGCTACCCCTACAATTTTAACATACTCAGACCAAGCTAAATGGGTAATAATATTGAGTTTCTCTAGTGGTTCTTTCTTGTGAGTAATAATGTCTCAGGCCTGTGCAGCCATGAGCATGAATTAGGCATTGGTGCTTTAAAAAGAATAATTTGTATTATTCAACTTGGAGATCTCGCCATATCATTTATAATATACATTCTTTCCATACTGTTCAGCTTAATCTCTACCGCTCATCCCGACAAACTTCATTGCACAATTCGTCTTTCTCTTCTCCCTTCCGCCTGTCGCTCCTGTAGACCAAGCATATCTCCTCAATAGCTCTTGCATTAGTATGTAAGACCTGCCCGTTCATCCGCGATGTGTTCCTTAACTAATAAAAATCTTCTCACATGATGCAAAGCAGGATTGGAACGCGCCTTTAGACTAGCTAGAGCGGAACAAGGCTACCAGATCGAAGGGCCTTTGAGCCCCCACGCGACAAATTCTTTTCCAATTTGGGCAAATTACTATTCAGCGTTAACGGAACCCTGTTAACAAACGCGCTGGATCATGTTAGGAGTGGGATTTTCACTATAGAAGCCCTTTGGGGAAGACGTACACCATCACATAGCCTTCGCAAAATTTAAAATGCTTTGCGGCGTAGCATCAGATCGTCTATATGATAATACGGCTTCTAGCTAAATTTAAATGTTCCACAAGGCGGAGATCAGCTCTATTTGACTTGGTCTATGTTGATATACTCGGTCGCTGCGCATATACGTCCACATCAAGCCGACACACCTCCATTAGCAACATATTTTCTACCAGATTGAAACTCTATGGATAATGCCTCTAGCTAACTCGTGACATCCTTCTAGGTGAAAACCCGGTACAACTATAAAGTTGTGGATAACTGCGTTGGTATTCTCCGATTTCGAAGGGTGGACAACCTTTCCGCCTGGTACTGTAGTATATATTCTGACAGCCCCCGGCTAGTAATTTACTGCGACTGAAGCAGATGCTCAACTGAAAAGCTAAAGGATAAGATATTGGACCAAGTGGGGAGATATTCCTATGGATTTCGTGAAAGAACAATTAGGCTACTACAGACCAGGCACTTGACGATGTCAAGCAACAGAGGAGAGCATATCTATGGAATGATACAGATCTGCCTAGACTTCCTGAAAAAGTCAATGAAAGTTCCATTCGAGATAAAAAGGTCTGATGACCCCTAAAAACAAAAGTTAGCCTCCATCGTAGCGCCCATCCAGAGACTATGAGTTGTTAGAGGTTCCTTATTCCCTCTAGCCTTGAATGCGGGTATGGGTACAGCAATGGATATTTTTGCACACTTTGCAGTTACGCTCATATGAGGTATCCCACAGCCATATGAGCGGCAATGTGTGGAATAAGTTAGGGCATGGATGGAAAGCCTGCATCTCCCACATGGGTCAGCAAGATACTATAAGAAAAGCAGGAAAGGAACCACAGCTAAGAAAACTCCGATAAGTGAGAAAAACTAACTTCGCAAACCCAGACTCGATTTCCTATTATGGACTAGGGACTGATTTGATTGCTAATCGCGCTCTAATTCCACAGCTCGATGGCTCAATAAATATTAAAAGCATCGGACTACGGACGGGTTGGGTTTTAAGGCTGGTATCCCGAATACTCGAGAATAGTGAAATGCTGAGAGCGCTAGTAGTGGAAAGAGCTCATTGACGCAAGAGTTAACTAGCAGTAGACGGTTTTTATCGACATAAGCTAATTTAGATCATCCACTCCTGTCGTAGTTTAAGTACGCGTTCCGGTGTTTCCTGCTTTGTGCGCTTTGCGTTGCTAAGCTCGTTTTTCCATGGGATCCGGCTTCGAGGGCCCCAACTGTGTTGATTAATCGTCCACTTATCTGGGCCGTGCCTTAATCGTGCCTCAGCCGCACCTCACCCAAATTCCCCATTCTTCAGAGTCGGTGAAATCTCCAGGACGTTCTCTCTTATCGACAACGCAAGATCAAACAGCATGAGGCGGAGGATATGACCGAGAGTGTTGCCAAAAGGAAATCTTCTAATATAATGGAAGCAAAATTTCTAAAGCCTTGTAACCGAACATAAGAGCATCTGCAGGGGAAGCTGCTGAAAATAGCAAGGACAACAGCGAAGACATTTCAGATAGTGAAAGGAGACGCCATCGACAAAGCGCCCCGGTGAAACAGACAGAAGAGTCAAGCCGTAGCAGATTATTGGTGGAGGTTCTCAGGCCGTGCCGTATAAATGCACATCGTATCAGTTTGCCGCGATTGGGGCTTGTATTTAGCGGTAGTCATTGCAGACAGAGGGTTCCCTCACGGAGGCGGATGGTCTCTGTTTCATTAGATATAAATGCCTGGAACAATGGTTGAGTGCGGTAATGGTTAGGTGTTGTTCATTTTTTAGGAGAATTTGGCTTGCGGATCTTTCTACCTGTATAGCCGCCGTTAGGGGCTGACTTAGTTGAGAGTCACAGCCCTATTTGCTCATCTTTGTGACAGGTAGGCATCCTGCCTCGGTTGGCCCCTGTGATAACGTGCTCAGGGGTCTCCTATGAGGTTACCTCCATCGCAAATTCCCCTAGGCGCGTTTTGTCCCGTCGAGTTCTCATTCCAAGACCTAACTCTCAGTTGTTATTCACGGCAGGTAAAGAGAGTTCGCCTCCCATCTCATTGCCCCGGACGATGAGCCGAGTTCTGACTGCAAGTCCGTTACCCTCATAATCCGGGCCCTTCCCCAAACCCTCCCTTCCTTTCTGGGGAGCGAGTTGTGTGGGCTGACGTTCTACTCTACCGGAGTCAGTGGTTGTTGCGCTCCGCCTGAGTCTAGCTACTGCACCAGACGTGTCTCCAAGAACTCCGGTTATTCCGCTATAACTACCTGACGCAGAATGAGAGACTCGCAAGGGTTTCATAATAAGCATGTGCTTTCCCAGTAGGGGTTAAAGCTCCATATCTCTCATAGAAGCGAAGCGTGAGCGCTTTCTTGCACGTTTCCAAAATCTTCTGCACCTCTGTGACATCCTTCTTATTGTGGATACTCAGTCGTCTTCCGAATGCGCCGCAGTACGGGGTCGGTCGAGGCGGGTAGGCTAGGTGAAGGTCATAGCTAAAGACTTATCGGCAGGAAAATCAAATGATCTCCTCGGTTTGGACAACCGCAAATTCTGCTGCGTGGAATCAATTAGCCTGGGCTCCGTCCCCAAAGCATATAAGAAGCGATAATTTCAAAGCGCTTACGTCGTGCTCGAGCTAGAGGGGAAGTACATTTTGAAGCCTAGCATCCTTCTTTCCATTTGTAACAAGGCGTGATTTGATAAAACACCGAGTTAAAATTCCAAGTGATGGAAGCCTTGAGGGTGAGTTCAGCTGAAGGGTCCCATTTCATAGAGTGATAGTGTTTACAAACTTTCGTTCTCTAGCGTGTCCTCGAGACGGTGTTTGGACCGTGGCACGTCACGAACACACATCTCTACGAAGTATATATTTACCCTATTTCTGCCCCCATGCATAAGGAAAGGCGTCGGGTTAATGCAATTCCTTGTTACGGTTAGCAGATTAGCCTGTTTCGTTTCGGCACCCCAGGGATCAAAACTACGCCTGCAAGCGGCGGAGGGCATCATTCCGGAGCAGTATGCCGTAAGCATTTACCGACCGCGAAGCGATCGCCCCCTTGGCCTAACATAAAAAGTATATTCGTCGGTAGCCCGGCGGTGCTCCGTACACTCCGATCGAGATCTGAAAAGAAAACCCGTGACATGCCCCCTTGCCCCGAAATTCCCGTCCTATGGTGTCCACCACAGAGGATCATTAGATCCTTGAACACTGTCGCAATGCCCATTCAGCCCCATGAATATCAAAAACGTCATCGCTATTATTGGAAGCGTTACTTCCGGGGGCTGATCATCGAACCAGGGGTAATGGAGGCTGTAGAGGCTACCCGGAATTTGGATTTTTGTTGTGCGGAATAGTATTTCTCAGAACGAAGGCGTATTTTTTCAAGATGCCGACTTTGCCGGATAGCTTAATATTAACGAGTTCCCACTTGAGTTAAGTCTTGGTGTGTATGCATGGCGCTAGCCATTGAATGGACGAGAGCACCATCCAAACGTCAAGGCGCACACCTAAAGCGGCCACCGGTTTCATCAGATATAGAGGAGCCTACGCGTACTTGGGGTAGAAGAAAGTCTCTGCCCAGCAACCATACACTCGCTTGGGCGTTGCTAGGCAGAGACTTACCCCTACACCCAGAGTATATTGTACACTTCAGCAGTCATTTCACCATGCGCACGGAGTACACACTACTCGCAGATGAACCTGAAAGACAAACATGCAAACACAATAGCACAATGCTCTAAAAGGCTACATTGTGTCATGTCGATCCTGAGAGAAATTCTGGACGGCTTTTGTAGACTCGTGGTGATTCTGGTTTTTTCGTGCGGCTGACACACAAGCGCTATCTGTAAAAGCAGCGCTCACGCCTTTGCCTTTGAGTCGGCCTCAGAGCGGAGCACTCCTTATCATTGGCGAGGATATTGCCGACTAGAGACGATAGTGTCAGACTTGAGTCTAGTGAAATACGAGGTTACGCGTACATATTCCATGTGATCCCTGCAAATTCCGAAGGGGTTTTCTTTGGACCAAGGCGTTCCTTGAGACGCCTCGCCAAAAGAAAACAACACGGGAGTGGGCCGGGGTTTTCTTTTCTGATGGGCCGTTACTTTAAAGCGGCCACCTCTTTCGACAGTCGAGGTCTTGCGCTGACTCCGCACTCCTTTCCTTCCCAACCGAAAGAAATGTGTCGGGCTTTCGGCAAGGTGGCAGGCCTAAGTGCGCGGCACTCTTTGGACACCATGGCGCACTCCGTACTCCGTACATATCGATCCAAAATATGCAAAGCGGATCACACTTCTGCCCTTCTTCTTGCCCTCCTTCGTACACTCCTTCGTACACTCCTTCATTGACTCCTTCATACACTCGTTTGTTCCTTTGCTGTGCATGTGTTACAACATCGATTACCGAGCGACTTGTGCCCTTTCGCTCGTCAAGATTCATTAAATTCGACGATAACTGGTATTACGATGCAGCGAGACATCAAATGGATTGACGTGTGTCTTCTCTCTTCCAACCCCAACCGCTCCTACCGTTCTTAACTCTTTTGAATAGGGTTTGCGCGGGATCGCTTCTACTGTAGTTGTCTCAGGCCATCTATGCCGTTCATTTGCACCACACCTTATCGATCCTGCCCCGTCCGAAACGCAACCTCCACTCTTCTTCCAATATCCCTTCGTCCGCCTGATCGCCGTCGGTCGTCCAAGCGTTGCTATTTTCTTCATACTTACCGGCTACGTCAACTCGATCAAGTCAATCACCCTAGCTCGGGAAGGAAGGACGGACGCGGCGTTGTCATGCCTTGCGCGGAACTCCTTTCGGCGAGTCGGCCGCTTTGTCTTGCCAGCCATGATGGCAACAATCATGAGCTGGGCCCTGTGCCAGCTTGGGGCGTATACTATTGGAAGCCGTGCAGACTCGGCGTGGATTCGTGACACGAGCCCGGCACCGAGCCCGACATGGACGGCCGCCATCTCAAGCCTCTATGAGAATCTTCTGGCAACCTGGATAAGCGGGGCGAATGAATACGATAGAATTCAGTGGACGCTCGTATACCTGCTCAGAGGGTCGTTCATTGTATATTTGACCTTACTCGCAACGGTATATGTAAAATCCAGGTATCGCTTAATTATCCTCCTCGGGCTATATGCGTTCAGCTGGAAGAGCAGCGAAGGTGATTGCTCCCCATTATCATTTCGATGCAGCCAAGACTCGTGACGCTGAGTATTTTTCTAGCTCTCGTTGGCATGAATATCTTCGCCGGCATACTCATGGCCGAACTCAATCTTGATTCTCTCACTCCCGCGTGCGCCTCGAATCACATCGTACTCCGGAATATCGTGAACCCAAGCCTTGTTGTCCTCGGACTCTTCTTATGTGGGTTCCCGGAAACAAATGCTGAGTGGAGCAATTGGTCGAACACTCTCCTTCAATTTGGCAGTTCCATCTGTCCTTGGGGCGCAGAACTCAATCGATACTACTGCTCATGGGGTGCAACTCTCCTCATGGTGAGCATCATGTGCTCGACTACAATCCAGAAATTCCTTTCTCACCCTTTTCTCTACCGGCTGGGTAAGGTGAGTTGGCCCGTATACCTCATCCACGCTATACTCATCCGCACCGTCTTATCCTGGCTCGTATTTGGACTCTTGGCTCCTGCCACGGAAACGGATGAGAGCCCCGAAATCCTGCCTCGGGCAAACAATATCCAATTCGCATTCGCTTTGGCTGCGTACTTCTGTATTCTGTATTGGCTTGCTGATCTGTGGCTTGTTCATATTGAATCACGTTGTGCGCGGGCGACCCGCTTACTTGAAGATTGGGTGTTTATGGAGGAAAAGAAGATGGTCGCGAAAGCTCTGCCGTAGGCTATATACCTGAGCGGAGTTGACGATGCTATGCGAGGCGTCAAGGGAGTGGTGGGTCAGACGTTTAGAGGACGATAAACCAGAAAGAGGCGGTGACAGTTAGCGAAATAATTTATTTCAAACACGCATGTATACGGAGTATAGATTAAAATGGTCTACTTTTGCATAGGTCAATGTCGACCTTACCTTCGGCTCAACAGTCCTTTATCCTTGAGCAGGCATATTCGTACATACAGAATGTTGATAGGAAACCATAATACATGGAAGACACTGATGGCAGTAGATGGACTTCTACTACATCATCTGGCACGTAGCGTCTCAAAGAGAACTCCAAGGAGCCCTGTCAAAGACCTGGCAACGTCCGGTCCATCCTAAATGCCGGCTCGTTTACATGCTCTCGATATTAAGAGAAGTCTAGCAGCCTCATGCCACAGATGAGCTACAGGATTCCCAGGAAATCTCCTCGTTCCTCTCCATGCGTGACATATTTTCTCTAGACCTATCAAATTCACCACACATCCGCCTCTAGGCCTGCCAGACGGGGTCAGTAGAAGGCGGAGTGGAGTAGTCCTGGTGTCTCTCTTCACTAGTGCAGGATCCGTCGTTCCGGCATTTTGGCCTGTTGCACTTGGCGACGTCACGATGTTTGCCGAGAAACACTACGAAAGGCTGTTCCACCAGAGTGTCACGCAAGCACATGCAATATAGCCTCTACACTTAGGCGATGGAGTGCCCGCCAGAGATAACGGTCTGCACTGGAGCTTGCAGGGATCACTTGTGGGGTCGACTAGCATAACCGAAGACGCTCACACAACGCAGCCATTCCCATATAGGGTAACTCAAACCGGCTTCCACCCAGCTCGCCTAGAGTCTTCAACACGACTTTATTGCATAGAACTACAACATGACACTACTAATTCCAAGATAAATTCTCACGTTAAACTAATTTCGGTAAGGCTGTACATCAAAGCTTTTTTATAATTCTAATTTTGCAAAATCACGTTTTTGCGCCCTCGATTTCCGCACCACCGAAGTACAAATTGACTGCGCCAGAAGAGATGGTAATCCGCCTTGAATTCAACCCTAAGTCTACGAATCAGGTTAGGGAAAGCCTCGAAGACGGGCTGGATAGATTTTACCGCCTCTACAAATCGAAGTGTACCGCCTTTACACTCCTGAATTGGAAGATGCGCCAGAGCAGATCGCCTGTTCGAGTACACTTCGCCCGTCGCAGAGCCATTTCTCCAGCAAAAGCCAGACTGCTCAGCAGCTGCAAGTCAATGGGTGGACCAACGCTGCTGCGAGCGCAACCGTACATTTGAAAACACCCCTCCCAAATCATCGGCCTCCAATCCCTGACCGCGTCGAACCATTGCTGGTGCTAAGAGAGAACCCGCCCCATACACCTTGGAGGCAAGACTCCGTGCAGGCCTTCTATGCGATGTACAAGATCAGCCAGTATCAAGGTAGAAATAAAATATTCCTGCCGCCGGCGGGGGACCGCTACCCAATTAATCCTGTACCGCCAGTCTCCTATCTGCATTTCCCAATAAGACCGTCTTTGCAACATCTGCCTCCCCGAAGCTCGTCGGAATATGATACTAGCGGTGTCAAGTTGGTCTACCTGTTTCGTGACCGTGCTTAATTCACTCACTCATATGAGCCAAAATACTAACACTAGCTGGCATCGTTAAGAAGAGCTTGTGGTAATTATATAATCCCTTCAAGACAAAATGACGACAAAGTCAAAGAAGAGGGTAATAACGAAAAGTTTTCGCAGATGGAAGACATCTTAAAGAAGGGGAAAGAACTATGGCTGCTCTGGAGTGAGTATCTACATCCTGCTACATTGCGAAGGTAAATGTTTTACTCAGGCTGAGCAGTTCTCAGCCGAGCCAGCTACCTAGCTCTTTCTTTCGATGTCGGCCTGGGAATTCCTTCTCCGTGTCCCGGCTTCATCTGGTTTACTTGCTCCATTGCCTCGAACCCTTCGGGCCAAGTACTGCGCCTTTCCCAGTTCGCGCCCAGGAACGAACGTAGGATACCAATCCACACAATAATATATTTCGCTCCAAATAACTAAGGTGTGCCCCCCTCGTTCCGGTTGCCTGTCGTTAAATCCCATCCAACAATCCGACTATCCTGACCGCAACAGATCGAAAACCTGGTGTCAAGCTGTACCTTATAAATACGATCGTAAAACCGGAACCTGTGTTTCACGATTCATCGGCCTTTCTCGCGGTCCCAGTACCAGATGAAGACTCTGTTGTCATAAGACCCAGAGACTATTTGGATCACGTCCAAAACTAGCTTGAATAGACCGAACCAGGTCTATATGGGCTTGGAGACAAGCAGTTTCTTTACCCGTCGTCCTGTCGAAAATTCTAATAGTTTTGTCCGAACTTCCGCTAAAGATCATTCGTTCAACATATTGAGCACAGGCTATCCCCTTGGAATGCCCTTTTAGTGTTTTTAGACAGTTGCCAGTGCGAATGTTCCAAACCCAGGGCCGGAGACGGTCTCATCTCCATGAATCTGAACCGTACTAACGAGCGCCTTGTGCCCGGTAAGCGTTTTAATAAGGGACATTTAAATTTATTATTTGGGGTATCTTTAAATATAACTATACACTACTTTATTAAATACTCTCTAGAAAGTGATTTAGGTTCTCAGTTTTGAAATGACTACAATTTATAGTAAGTTATTTTAAATAATTTTAAGTTACAAGTAATATGTATCAGTATTATTTATTTTATGATACTTGAAGTTTCATTATTATAAAAAAGCTGTTAAAACAGTACCATAATATTTAAATCTATTACTAAGTACTCTATAATTGTTTACTAGAATAATTAATTCTTGTCTGGCCTCACTGAGACAATGAGGGTAAAGGTATTTGATGACTTTACTAAGGGTTAGACATGGCCTCGGTCAGGGAAATGCTTATGTAATAATCCTCCCGTTGTTAAAGCAGCTATGCCCTCCGCAGCTCTTCTGAGCACACTTGTTAAAAGGTTTTGCTTTAACTCCAGCTCTCTTTGCCAAACATGTCAAAGGAGAACGTGATTGGTTTCAATCCGGCGCTGCCCAGGTCTTTACTCGCTTTACTGGAGAGGGCGCTTTGGACTCTTAGTAACGGGACTGGACTATAATTGTCTTAGGCATCTTCGATTATCTCGCTGAAGTCGCGCTCCAAATCGAAAGCGAATTCGGCATGTATGCCTTCCACCAAGAGGTCGCCGTGCCACCGACATGAAAAGCACATATACGGCCGAAGACAGCTCGATTTGGCAAACCTGCCACAGATCCCTGCCCCGCTTGGAGCATCGGTTGCCTCGCTCAAACATTTTCCATGGTTCCATAGACGAGGGCATCCAACTTTGCTGAGTCATATATCCTTGGTTCACGGCCATTACTGACGATCACAAGACAATGGAGAACCCAGATTTTATAATTGGGACGGGCTCTCAAACTGCCATAGAGATCCGGTTTGCCCCTCAAAAGAGCCTCCGGGCGACCAGCCGAGGGGGGGTGTTGCTGGCATATTAACACGTGCCGGCCTTGCCTTACCTTCAACGGCCCTTATCCTTGAGCAGGCAATTTGACATGCGGAATGTCGGTGGGAAATCATATATGGAAGACACATGGCGGTATATGGACCTCTGCTACATTATCTGGTGAGCATTGCTGGGTCGACAGAACTAGGGGGTTTTTTCAGTCCATCCGCCGCTTTCAGTCCAAAGTTCTTGGGCTTCTCTCTATCCCCCAGTAGCCATAATGTTCGCGCGAGATTGCCCACTGCTTTTAGCGTTAGGGTCTGCTGGCCCTAATGTTCCCACCCTGTGTTACGTACGTTGAGTTGTCCCAATACGTCCATCTAAGGTCGCTCATCATCTGTAACATCTCAGGGTGATCTGAACCTAATGATTTCATTCTTAATTTTACCATGTTCTGCTGCAGACAACCGACTGAAATGCAAATCTGAAGAAAAGAGGGGTCTCCATCCTTGTTTTCTTATCATCGATGCTGAATTTCGAATCTAATGTCTTGCTTTCGATCAAGCCCCCACATTCTTCCGTAAATTTGAGCCCTAGCTCAACGACAGGTCAGATAGCAGCTCGTGGAAGAGATCTCCCGGTCCCTCGTTAGTGATTCTGGTTTTTGTGTTCTCCCATTCCTTTGCCCAGCTTTCAGCATTCATGGCCCCTTTTCCGACGTCCGGTTTGCCTGCCGTCTCTGGTATTGGGTCCTTGTTAATATTCTGGGAGTCGTGAAACACGGTTAAGCCCACTTCAAGGGTGACAGAGGTGAGAAGAAGGACCCCTGGGGTTTGGGGTGGCTTGAAATTCGGGTAAATGGTGACATGATGTGTCCCCGGGGCGAAAATTGAAGCCAGGAGGAGTGAAATGCTCCGTGGGACTTATCGCTTCTGGGTTGGGCCGGTTAGCTAGTTATCTGCCGTATCCGCTGTTGGGACTTGGTATGGCTTACAGTGGTTGGAGGAACCTTTCCCCAACGGTCTCCAAAACAGCCACCATACCGCACTCCAGCTCTTTCTCGCCAAGAGGTACTTTCTCACCAGGGTGTATATGGGGAAATGTGAGTTTGACGCAGTCGCTGTTGATTTGAATATTGGGTGATGCACGGAGCACATGATCAATATGTACCTGGGAGCCAGTACCATACAGATAAAAGGGCATCTTCGCTGGATAAGAGCCATCAAGCGCCTTTGATTCGAGCGACTCGTTGATGACTACGCGAATGTTGGAAATACTGAATTTCTCGATGAAATGACCATCACCTTCGCGATGATAGCCTTTATTGATAACAGCTTCAAATGAACTTCCCTCGACAATCAATTCAGCCAGCGTCTGTTTACTGGCATTTGCAAGAGAGAAGATTTGGCTTGGATCTGCCTCTCTGGCCTTTACGTATCCCTCCCTAACATTTTGCGGTAAGATGCCTGTGATGATGAGTTGGTACCTGTGGTTAGCCATGTGGAAAATTGGCAAGTGAACCAAGTAAACCCTATCAATCCCCTGCATGATGAAGCCATGCCGATCTGGGGTGACCAAGTTTCGGATCAGGGAATTCTAAAGAAATGATCAGACTATTATCGCACCTGAGGGAGAAGATGAAATCCATACTCACCTGGACCTCTTCTTCAGCAATTTTCCGAAATTCGTTGGCAATCTGGTCGAGAAACCTGCCTGGAGTAGGCCAGGGGCTCATGGTCACATTAACCAATACGAAGAGATCTTGTGGCCCGTTGAGTCCGAGACGGCGCTTGAAATTGTAAAGACATTCTCCGTACTTCCGCTGCAAGAAGGAGGACGATGTGAGGATCAATGGGCAATCTTCGACAACATCATGGACTCTTGATATTGATAAGCGGTTGAAAATGCGGCCGTTCAGGTAATTCGCTTCAACCTATAAATATATATAGTTCAAGACTTGTACTCTGCGATAGATTGCTATCCTGCGGTTATAGAATTTCCCCTTACAATATCTTGGTTGTCTTTACCACCTATCCTGAAATTGCAGGCGAATGCGTTAATCGCTGGATCGCTTCCGAGCTGCCTTAACAGTTTGACGGTTTTATCGTCACGGACGAGTTCGCTAATGTCGTGGCCAACGATATTCTCAAATATGAGCTTCTTCTGTTCAAGGACCCTCCCAGGGTCAGGAGGGCTCTCCTTTTCGGCTGGGAGCATGTTGAATGGCACCACGATGAGGTTGGATTCTGCGTTGATAGTCATCGTCGCCCAGCGCGAATAGAGCTACACACTGAATTAGTGTCGTCTGAGTACATTGAAATTTTAGTGTCAGAGACCCTTGTGCACGTTAATGTAGCTTCTCCGGGGATGGTACCATAACCTTGACGGTGTAGCCTGATGACTTGATGCGAGAGGTATGCTGCGACGGCAGCTGCCCCTGGTTTGGTGCCCTCTACACCGACCTGATGTGAAGGGTGTGCTGCGGTGGGGGCGGCCCCTGGTCTGCTGTCCCCTACGTTGTAGACACCGGACTCTCCAGCTCATCGCCAGCGTGAAACACGAGAGGGCTTGTGAAAGTGACGAGATATCGCATGCGATTATCGCGGTAGCATAGACAACCCGCAGGGTAGGGAACGTATCCTGACCTTTGGCGTGGAGAGAACTATTACCTATGATGTCTTAAGCTATTAGTGGAGAATTGGGGGACGCACTTATGCGGATCAATGGTAACACTGTCGGCATCCTTGTATGATTGCAGTTGCCTTTTAGTGTAGGGCTGCAATGCCAGGTCAGAAATGCAGCCCCGATCATTTGAACAATCTCTTCCGTCTAAAGTTGAATCCCGGATCATGGAAGCAAAGTATCCGCCCCAGGCGGTATCACAGTGAATGGTGAACGAAAGTCCCTGCTCTCGAACTTGGTGCGAAGAGCGACAATGTCGGAGAGGGGGTCGACGGCTCCCTGTTCGGTTGAGCCCATGATCGCGACCACAGCGTAAATTGGGGTTCGCTGGTTCTCGGGTCCTGCTATACGTTCCTCGAGCATCTTTTCGAGGGCGTTGATGTCCATGCGAGCTGCGTTGTCTACGGATACATCGACTACGTTTTGAGAGCCAATACCGGCGGTTGCTATATGATACGGGTTATTCCGGGCGTTAGACCAATTGCCATGAGAGACGCAAAGGCAGTGGGTGTAATACCTGCGTTTTTGGGCCACGAATAGTGCTTGGTAGCCCCGACAAGGATTTGCGCTGGTTTATTGATTCCGAAGTGCTTTTCGATATAGTCCTTGCCAAGTGTTTGGATTAGATAGGGGGCTATAACCGTTTGCAAGAACTGCTGAGAAATTCCGTATGAATTGTACAGCTGGTGTGGTAGGTCCAAAACAGTCGACGGCCTCAGGTTAAGGAGCTCCCAGACAGAGCACTTAGCGAACACTCTGTCCGTGCCATCGCAAAGTTTGACTTGGAAGGGAGGCTTAAGTTCCTTAACAAACTGTAGCGGGCCTTCATCAATGGCCAGTCTAAGGGATAGTGGGTGAAATTTGAGATTTCGAGCTAGAAGAATATGTGAGCATGACATAGAAACTTGGCTAGGGGAAATCGCGCTACAAACCAGCCCAAATTGACTCAAGGTTTGCCACGGTACCACCCTATGGTTAAGTCGAGATCAGCAAAGCATGCAAGCATTCAGTTGGCGACGGCTGCAAAAAGTAGCGTACACTAGTGATATGGCCCCAAGCCACTATGTCTGTCGGTCTGTCACATTCGGTGTTGTACCCAAGCATGTGCGAGAGTTGTTGGCGGACTCTATTCTCGACCAAAGTGGTTAATGGGCTGGCTTCTGCGGCGACATTGTTTGGATTGTAAAGCATTGTGGCCAAATCTAAAAGAGGTCAGATTAACTCAAATGGAGGCGATCAGCGTAGCGGTGCTGACATCCAATAATACCAGGCAGGGTGGTATCCATGTTCATGTGAGCATTAAATCTAGAAGACCAGAATGGAACTGGGTGATTGGACAACACCTTAGAAATGGCTTGGAGCTCGACTCTCAGCAACTCCATGTTCTCCTTGAAGACTTCGGACTGTTGCATCTCGGCTGTGACAAAGTCCGGATCAGTCAGGTGGAGGTTCTTCCGAGCCATCATTTGGTCTCTGAGGATGTATCTGAAGAATCCACTCAGGAACCTAAATTTTTCGGCTCGAGGACCTAGGAACCATGCACCGACGGCAGCTTGACGCGAAGTCTGCCCCCCAAGGAGGGAGGAATGGGTCATGGTAGCGGAGGTAGAGGGGCGAGTTCGGTCGGCTAGCGAGAAGGGAGACGAAGATCCTGGTGTTCTCTTCTTCAGCTTAGCCTGTCGATGTCCCAGCTCGTGGCTAGCCATTTTATCGAATATAAGGCAAAATGGCCAGCGAGTTTCTCTTGCGACGCCACCCAAAACCACACACACGGCATTCGAGATATTTCTATGGACGTGTGGGGGCGGGCAATAGTGGTCATGGTGGAGTCTTGGTGGGGTCTTGGTGGGGTCTAAGTGGGGTCCAAGCAAACATTTTTGACCTCGTGCTGTATGTGACACTCTTACCATAGATTGCGGCGTTGCTAGAGCAAAATTTGTAGATAGTCAAGACTTCACTTGTTGCGTGAAGGCTTACTAGGTGCTAATCTACCTCAACGTCTGCCGTAAAACAATAAAACGTCCGCTCTGTAAGGCTGCTGTTTGCTGCATAACAAAAGGACAGCTCAGCCTCCATTCTTCATCGCACTTACAACGTGCGTGTTCCACAAGCCTAGGAACCCGACCTGGCCGGTCTGTAGTGATGGCGCCATCATATCATGGTTCTTTCTGAAGTTGACTGTTTTCAATTCATGCCATTGTTCGGAGGTGTACTCCATTCCTTCTGGATCCTGGAATACCGCATCCCTGTCAGGCCTTAAGAAATACATAAAGGAGTACCGTTCTTCTTGCTCGATGGCCCCGGGATGGGGAACGACGCGGTGGAGACTTGATCGGAGTTTGTTTTGCGACATATGTCTGAGAGAGTCACCTATGTTAATCACGGCATGCTCGGGAAGTGGTCGGACGAAATTCCATTTGTTCGTCCCAGGTCGAAGGGTTTGCAAGCCCCATTCGGGCGCGAAGAGGATGGTGACGCTCCCTATATCTGTGTGCGCGTTATGGCCAATATCGTGATCTGTTACGTTGTGTTTAGGGTGTTTGTTGCATGCGAGAATAGAGTTACTCAAAGTGTCCGTTCTGTGGAATTTCTCAAAGCGCTGACTTTCTTCGAGGCCCAGGGCCGAGGATAATGCAGCTAGGATCGTCGTGCCGACGGAGTGGATGGTAATCAAGAGACTCTTGAACAATTCCCAGTTTCTGTTGACTATTTCAGGACGGCTGTAAGTAAACGTAGGGTCAAGTTCTAGCATTCCGGTTCTGGGAATCTATATAAATTAGCGCCAGGAAACAAGCAAGGCAAACAAGTCTTGCCTTAAACTGTTCAAACCCATCCCGCTTCCCCTCAATAATACCTGCATGGTAGCCTAGAGGCTTGTAGCTGAAGTGCTATTAGTGCTGCGAAACACCTTATGAATCACCCAAGCTACGTACCCAGCTATTTCTGACGAACCAGAGAGAGCCATGTGAAATTTCATCTTCTCCTGAAGAGGTTGGTTGAATATATCCCTCGTCACGGCAAATACCTCCTCGATTTGTGCCCAAAGATCCGGGTTTTCATATTGAGGGATATGAAGGTAAAAAAACCCCTGGTTTTGGCAAGCTGATAGAACTTTCAATTGCTCTGCAGCACTTGAGCTCAACAACTTTTCATAATCGATGGTCTCTAGGCTTGCCAGATCTTCAGCTAAGATGCCTGGAGCCTCGTTTAACATCATGTGAGGTTGCATACGAAACAGCTGTCGTTATTTTTAAAGGGCTTTTGAATGTAAAGATTCTTTAAGACCATCCTAGCTCTTATCAGTACGAGATCGCAAGCAGCTCTGTTTACTTTTCGTATGCTAAACCATATCAACTGCCTGCATTCTGTAGTAGTTAGAGTGAGGCTCAAAACACGCTTATCTATAGCCTTCACATTGAGTTGTGGCCAGTCCTCGGCTACAAATGGAATATATTTTATTGTTTCGCTTGTCCGCCGATAAGGAGCTATCGTATCATCACTTCAAAGTCATCCCACGTTGTTTTGCCTTCTCTCCCAATGGCTTGGCCCATTGGGCATTAGGGTAAGACGTGATTTGCATTCGCCTGCTGCCCTTGATAACTCCTTCCATGGCGATTAATTACGTAAAATCAGTCTCTATAAAGGGGGGCACCGCTAGACAGCCTTACTAGACAAACTCACTTTTTTTTTCCATCAGGGCACCCTGGGGGTTGAGGCTTTATTGCTTGTTTGGGTGACCAAGTTCATGTGCGGAACTTGAAACCCACAAAGACAGCATCGACGTCTGCATGGCCAATCCTTAGACTCTAGTAATTACAGCTTTTTTATTGACGGAAAGTATCTGCTGGATATAGGCGTGCATTACCTCTACTTTTGGTTCCCTTAGATCCTTTACTAACTAGTCTCCGCTCTCAGTAGTTTTCTCTAGGTACAGTGCTTTCACGGCATTGACAGGGCTCTTGTCAGGATGATTACCCTTATTCCCTACCTCAGGACGGCGGGCCAAATTAATGCGGGGTCTCTGAGACCCCCAGTTCGCCTAGCACTGGCGGTGATGCTGCGTGTGAAGACATACGAGGCCTCTAAACCATTTCATACGTTGACTTCCAGACACAATAGTCTCCAGCAACAGCATGTCGTTCAAGAACCCCCTCGTATCCCATTCGAACACATCGAAAGCATACCAAACGAAAAATTTCCTCATCTCATAGCTGAAGTTAGGGTATCCCCCAACAGAGAATCAGTGACCATACGGTTTTATGATGCAGTCTTTACCTTCCACGCTCAGTGGTTACATGATGCTCAGATGGACAACGGCCCTTCGAAGAGTGCTGCCAATGTCTTTACACAGAAACTTTCGGTTGCTAGAATCGAAAACACCAACATTGCTGGCGATGGAGTCAGAACATCTCTGGACGTTACTTGGGACGGTGGACTGACCACACGATTCCCAGCCACATGGCTACGGGTATTTGCACCACTGATAGCGAAACAACACGGCCTAGATACAGCACAAGATTCGAACCATCCAAAAGGGTGGTTAGCAAACACGCTAAAGATTCCAGATTTCTCATATTCAGAGATCTTTCCGGAATGTCCGATGTCAAAAGAATCTCATGCAACTATAGCCCGAATCTACGATGCGCTCATCCACGAATCTGCTGCCGGGGTAATCAAAGTGACTGGACTTCCAACTCCTGTTGTAGAGGATGAGAGAAACAAAGAAAACACAATTGTGACTAGGGTATTAAAGCAAATTTTTGGGAACGTTTTTCTACACCCTCGGCGGGGAGCTGACAAGACGTTCAATGTGGCCTCGCATCATGAAGAAGATGTGAAAAGAGGAATCGCACTTCCTAATTATAACACAAACCAGGTTCTTCTGCCACACGCTGATCACGCACACTATACCCACCCGATTCGGGTCCAGGGCTTGTACGGCTTGGAAGGAGAGAGTGAAAACACATTTGTCTCCTGTCCTGCAGTACTCGCAACGCTCAGAGAGGAAGCACCGCATCTCGTTGATTATTTGTGTACTGCGCCGATGGCAATTGGCCGAGTGGCTCACTTCTACAAGCCCTCAATGTACCAGGCCACTGTCGACACAGCTGTCACGATGCAGCCGGGACTCGCAGGCCGAGTCAAGCGCTTTCGCTGGCATCCGCACCTCACTGGGTTTCTCCTATCACCGTATGAAAATTTTCCTGAGGCGCGCACTGCGCATCGGAGATTCCAGGAAATCATGCGCCGCGAAACGCACCAGTTCAAAGTCGTGTTCAAGCCTGGAGACCTGTTCATCTGGGATAATTTCAGGGTGTTGCATGGGCGGGAGCGTGTCTTGAAGGTGCCGAGAACCTGCGTTGGGCAAACAGTACCTGAGCAGGTCATTGCGGATGGGTATCGAGCGCTCAAAATGAGGAGGATCAGGGGCGTTGTGGACGAGAAGTGGCTTGTTCATATGCCGCCGTTGCAACTCCACGACCTAGCCAATCTTGTTGATGCCTGGGAAGCTTAAAAACGGGTTAGAACAAAGGTGAATGCACTGCGAAGGATTTTGAGCCGCGAACTATCCGCGTTCTTATTTCTGGCGGGTTTTTTATTGATAAGCTTTGTTTGGACGGCTAGGCATTATGATCTTAATTTTGATTTCAACTGACAGAATACGCAATGAAGTAAGGTACCCTTGCTGGTTTTGTGGTTTATGCGTTGTGCTGTCCCCAGGAACGATTTGTGTATTAGAGGCGGGGGTAAGTTCGGTGAGATAATGACATCAAGAGAGGGATACCTTGCTTGCTTGACACGGCTGACAGCCCCGGGCCATCACTTAAAAAGCGAAACTGGTGGTAGAGTACTATTGGCACGCGAATTGAATGTATGGCCAAGGGGCCAACTTGCAATCTCAACCTACGCTTACTTTAAGTGAATGTCGCTCGCTCTCAAGATCGTAGTGTTGTCGAAAGCAGGCAACACCGTACAGCCGGGGTCAATAAGTGAGCATACACATATTTTTCGGCGCCTCAAAAACTCCGCCCACCAACGCTGCGACTTCTTTTTAATGTAATTTTGTACTGAGGACTGCCTCTCATCAATTTTGGCACGACTTGCAGGTATTTACGGCAAGGTGGTTGAAGTTGTGCGGTTCAAACAATAGTTGTCGTCGGCTAAGTGTATACTCACTTATTGACCCCGGCTGTATGTACAATATACATAGCCGTGTGCTGCTAGGACTAATCATAGAGAATTTAACTGCCAATTTCTAGGCTCCGCACGACCTCTATTGGCGCCGAGTCCCGGGTAGGGAATGGAGTACAGGGTGGCAGTGACAAAAATACGTCCTTGAGATTTTGGATGCGTAATTTATTATCTTAAGCATTACGGAGCAGTCCCACACACCTAGTGCCACATCTTACCCCGCATGTTCGTTCATGCGTGTTTTCCGATGCGGAATATTTGCATACTTCTCGCTTAATTTTTGGTGTGAAAGGGTATGCAAACTTTCCGCATTCCGCAATTCAGTCTCGGCCCAGCGTGGGGGGCGCAGTCAGGGTCGTGGAATACGATTGCAAGTCGCCTCAACAAGGTGGCTTCCAGTGTGATGCCCCTTTGAATTCCAAATACCCAGAACACGTTGGCACATTTTCCCCACTGGGTACTAGCGGACGATGAGTTCAAATGAAGGACTTCAGCTCTTGGAAGAACCGCAATATCACCCTAGGCTGCTCGGAGACCTAGAGACTGAATGCTCTTCAGCTGAATTCCCGTTCGAAGCTGTGGACAACGATGTATCGGCTACCGCTTCGGAGCGACCTGTTTACAGAGGGCGTCCAAGTCCGCCAAGATCACTGACATTTCTTAACAGTGTAGCTCTTGTAGTTGGCCTTCAAATTGGTTCTGGAATCTTTTCGGCGCCTTCTGCAGTCCGCACCTTTATTCCCTCGCCTGCCGTTGCCACTTCCGTGTGGATTCTAGCTGGATTCCTAGTATGGACCGGCGCAGCATCTTTCATAGAACTAGGGACCAGAGTACCTGAGAATGGAGGAATTCAGGAATACCTTCGGCATTGCTACGGAGATATCTACGGCTTTCTATTTGCTTGGGTTTGGATCCTCGTGTCAAGGCCCTGTGCCATGGCTATGGTAGCCCTCATTTTTTCAGAATACCTCTTCAAGGCCATTTTGCCTGACCAGGTTGTATCTGCATGGGTTTTGAAGGGAACGGCATTTCTGGCAATTGCTTCGGTCACATATCTCAATTGCTTAGGCACTCACATAGGCGCTGGCGCTGCAAACCTTTTCCTTATGCTCAAAGTCTTTGGGCTTAGTTCTATCGCAATTACAGGCCTTGTCTTCGCCTTTAATAGCTTTGCCCACCAACCCGGCATTCAGCGATCCAATGGCAATGAAAAGGATCAGTTCACTGCATCGCTATTCACAGATCCTCGCCCAGCAAAATCATGGCTTTGGGTGAGCTTAGGAAACTTTACCGAAGCTGTCCTTGCAGCTTTGTTCGCTTATGGAGGGTGGGAAAGCGTAAGTGGACGTCATAGTTACCCATGTTAGAGCCCTGACTGAGGGATATAGATTGGTTTCGTAGTTGGCGAAATAAAGGACCCTCATTACACTCTACCGCGAGTGCTCAACAGTTCGATGATTATGGTCATTATTTTATTCGTCTTAGTAAACATTACCTTCTACACTACTCTCTCGCTGGAAGTGCTACAAAACACAAACGCGGTTGCCATAGTGGGTCGGCACTCATCGTTGAACTGTTATTCAACAGCTAATACTAACAGGCGTTTGGCACGGAAATATTCGGACGATGTGGCGGCTTGTTTTATGCCTGGGTTGTGTGTTTATCTTGTCTTGGAGCATTGAATGCCATAATCTTTTCAACGAGTCGATTAACTCAGGCTGCTGGCGCACGACATTACCTCCCTGCCTTTCTCAATGCTGCCGCCGATTTCACCACGGACAGCCCAAGAGATGGCCGGGGCCGAGAGGGCCCAAGGGGCCCCACCGTCAGAGCATGGCTCTTTTCTAACCAAACAAGGAACCAGAATAGTCCCATGTAGGTTAATACCAATCCATCTCACCGGGTCGCACTGGCGATGCTTTTCAGGGTCAGGGCTGAGCATGTTTCCAGTAATGCGATGGTGCTCAATGCAGGCGCCGCTGCTGTTTATGTCTTTGCTGGCACCTTCCGTGGGCTTCTAAGCTTTAAAGGTAGGGTATCTTAGCTAGTTTGCTGTGTCAGCTAGTATCTTGCTGTGAGCCAACTGACTTTTGCAGGAATGGCGGAATACGTGGTATACCTCGCTACTGTGTCTGGGGTTTTATTTCTCCGTTTTCATTCTGGTTCTGCAGACAACGAGCCCCGTAGTGGGCTCTATCGCACACAAACGTTCAACCCTTTAATCTTTTGCTGCATTGCTGCCCTGGTAGTGATTCGAAGCGCGATCACACATGTGCTGCAGGCTTTGGTTATCGCTCTTTTCTTTGGTACAGCCTCCCTTGTTTACCAGTCACGATGGTGGCAGAAACTCGCGGGAATGACTCCAGCCCTAGATTCGAGCTGATGGGGGAAAAAAAATTTCCCCTTCCCTTAGTTGGCCAGGATATTAGGCGTGCTAGCCGCAGCTGAAACGAGATTTAGACTCGATAACCAGGTTTCGCTGCAGCTCCCTCTCAGTTCGTATCTTGGATACCCCCGCTAACTATTCTTTGCGGCAAGGGTGAAACACCTTGACAAACGCATATGTTGCCTGAGAGTTGTCAGACGTTTAAATAGAAAAACTATATGCTACAGCCTCACGTTCTGCTCTGGGGAAAACAATTCGAATGGAGCTGTAATCTCGGCGTTTTATTGTGAACCCATCATGTGATACAATGCTGTAACCCATAGACATTCTGGCAGGATTCTCCGCGCTCCACATTGTGATATAGATCGGCAAAAATTTAAGGCGTTCGTGCGAATAGCGAGAGGATCTCCGGGTACCAGTGGAGCCCCTGCGGCAGCTATAACCTCTGCGGTTGGAACCTGGGCGGGTAGGTCTCTTTGTTGAGTGAAATTCGGTCCGCGTCTGAGAAATCGCTCCAGCCATTAGTCGCTGTAACAGCTAAGTAGTTGTGACACGCTTTCGAATTCCCAGACGCTATTTCGCTGCTTGTCAGTGCGACTGGCATGTGGGAACAGAAGTCCTGACCTGGACTTGCGGTGCAGAGAACCAGGCGACCGAGTGCCGCCTTGTTTGGGGCGAGATATCCGTTGATCGACATGACACAACCGGACACGAGGTAGAATATAAGGTTAAGGGAGTACGGGCAAGTACAGTAGAGTCTTGCAGAACCTGAAGTATGTGGAAAACTGGGAGCTTCTAGGCTAGCTACACTTGAGGCTGGTATTTGAACGAATACAACCGCCAATCGGGGGAAAGACTCAGCCTGAATCTAGAAAAAAAAGTGCTGCAGGCCAAGGCCCAGCTGAGTTACGCGGCGAGCGGATCAGCTCAATCAGCTCAATCAGTTCAATCAATTGGATGTGTCTAGGCGAATACGGCTCAATTGAGGGCGCTCACGTACGGAGCATAGTAAGGGCAAAAAGGATGTCGTCGTGGCTTAGTTTTTGGTGTGCTTTTAAGACATATAGAGTCCTTTCCGCCTGGAAGTGTAATCGCAGTCGGACTCTGGTGGTAGCCTCTTAAACGTATACCATCGACAGAAAGCCCACCAGCGGTTCGATTACCCATTTCCATAGGCTTCCATTGACCCACCGGTGACGACCCGGCATCTGCAGCAGCCGCCACGTATAGCCACCGTCATAGCAATCATTTGAATTAACGAGAAAAGACCGACGATGATCGACACGAGGAGGCGAGCGATATTGTCTATGCCGGAAGAAACGTGAATAGAATAGGGACGACCACTGAATAGAGCCCATTCGGCGTGGCTTCCTTTCTTCAAAGGGCTTAGTATTCCTAGGCATTCGCATATTTAACCTCGCTCCGAGTGTCCGGTGACGAGTGGCCCACCACTAAATGTCCTTGCGAAAGGACGCGAATACTGTCTAACTCGACATCAAAAGTCTGTAGTGTCAGGTCGAGCATGCCTAACGCACCGGCGGCAGTCCTGTAGTATAGCGATAGACTCAATATCTTAAACTTGAACTTGTACCAAACTTCTAGAAAGTTCCCTCTGGAACAGCCGAAAAGTGTCTTTTGTATAGAGTCCGGCTGCCCTGCATCGTTATCACTTGACTGCCCTCCTTGTTTAGAGCAGATGTGATGTTGAGGAAATGGAAATGCCATAAAGAATTGTCCATCATAGGTGCAGTAGCGTTCTGAATAAATTCCATGTCTGAGGAAGAGGGAGTATGTATGTACAGTGGTAGAAAAACACACCTTGCCACATCACAGCAACCTAGGCTGAAAATGAGGCGGACATACCTGCCACTAAAAAATGCTAAATGCCGCCACCAAGACCACACCGTATGCTTGCCATTTCCCCCACCTTCCTTTAAACGGATTTTCAGCTCTTACACCATCTCCCTTCTTGGTTGTCCCTCCCTCCCTATTTATGCCTGTCGCCGTTGGGATAGCTGGAGGATCACTCGCCGGCGCAAATGTCCCGCCACGTTGATCATAGCTCAAACACGCCGTCGGCAACGAATACACCGTGCTCAAGATGGTCCATACAGTTGTGACGGCTGTCCCCTCCCCTCCGATCTCGAGCCCCGCCGAGAGGCCAACGCCGACATCTAGGTCAACACTGGGACTGACGTGCGTGAGGTTCCCGAAGATGTGGCCGAGTTCGTCTCCTATGTCGTTAGTGGCATTGGATGGGACGCAGGTCTTGTCGACGTTAGTGAGCTGTTCGATAAGAACGGAGACTTGTGGGAGGTCGAAGAAGAAGTCTACGTCGACTCCACCGTTTCCGTTGAAGATCTCGATGCCGAGGAGGGTTTGGGGCCGGAAGGCCGCGCTGAATGTTAGGCCAATGTCACCAGCGGTGGCTTGAAAAGGGAGAGCGTTGACTTTTGTCTTGCCACTGTGTGTGAGGGTTCTTTTAGAGCGGGTTTTTGATATGGGTTTGGGGAGAAATAGGGGAAAGGGAGACTTACAATCCAGCTGTGGAGGATTCAGTGATGTTGCCGATATCAATAGTCACGAACGAGCCATCAGGTACCTAAGATCCAAGATTAGCAAAATTGAGGAGTGGTCCTGGTTCGCCGCCTCGAAGATATGCTTACGGTAAGATCGAAACCATAGGTGAAGTTAAGAGCCTCACTGATAGTGACAGATGCAACGAGCACAGGATCAAAAAAAGCCCCAACAGAAGCGATGCCCGGAATCTAAGGCTTAGTCAAATTTGCTCAACTTCAACGCTCAAAAGGCACACCCCTAGACTTACTGTAAAAGGAGAAATAGGAATCGGGACCGCCAGGAGATGGACATCAAATTCCTTAAGCTGCTGACTAGCTTGCACAGCTGTCTCAAGCTCGATGTAAGCAGAGAAATTATTCATAGTTAAAGTGACGAATCCAGTTTCAATGAAGTTGATGACTTCTTTTATGGAGCTGGAACTGTTGCTGGTCGTGGTAAAGGTGCCATGGGTAAGATCAACACTGCCTTTAGCGGTGCAGTTTTTGCATGAGACTGTCCAGCCTTGGGGCCTGAGATCGTGACACAATCAGCTTGAGAATTCAAGATACATGGAATATCTAGATAAAGATAGATATGTGAACGCACAATAGCAGGCCTGCACCAGGAATATTTGGTGGGAATATCTGAGTCCCCACTTGGCTGAAATTCAAGCCATAGCTGACATTTGTGGCAGATGGTAGATTGGTAGGAGCGGCAGGATATGATTGTGAAGCGCTGTACGCCAGAGTAGGAGATGTGGCAGCTGAAGTGGTGCTTGCAACTTGTCTTCCTTGGAGAGAACCATGGTGGCGGAGGCGGCCAGGCGAATATGCCTCGCTACTAATTCCGAAATCGACAGTCATGGAATAGAATGTGTCCTTCCAGTCCATGACTTGGGTAGATAGGATAGCAGTTAACTGGCCTTCAAAAAATGTAACACTCGATACACTATGCAGACTTAGCACAAGATTTTGGTGGATATTTAGAGGTGTTAAAACCATACAGATAGGGACTTCGTTCGCCATTGTAATTGCACCCTGGGTGGGAAGTAATAACAAAAAAGTTCGACAGATCTTCCCAAGCTTCTCTAGCTCTTTCATAATGATGGCCAGAGGTAAACGAGATCTCGATCGCAGTTGCGGAGCAATGAACGCGGTCCAAGTGCATCTCAACCTCCTCCAAGGCTAGAGTTGGCAACCTTGACGAAACTCCCAGACTTGCGGCGAATGGGGAGTCTGTACTAAGGGAATTCTCTATGAATTTTGTTAGGGTGGAGGAAGTCCTAGATATTCGCTTCGGCTTACCGTCTACGTAATGGAACTCAGAGTTCCACTGGGGGGTAAAGTCAACATCTCGAGAATAGAGATGGGATCTTCTTGTCACAGCAGTAAGAGAACGATAGTCTGGGATTTCATCGAAACTCGCAAATGCGGAAACGGAAAGTAAGGCGACGCAGAATATCGTTTTCGGTGTTGGATACATCGCAACTGCTTGCTGCGGAGGTCTACGGAGGCTTCCTAGGTCGAACTCGTGAGCCCCCGGGGCTTGTGCCTTCATATGTTCTTGAATCCATCATATATTAATAGGTTGGTTAGTTGTACGCATCTCTGCGGCGTATGAGGGGGCTTCAGCGTTGCTTCACGATGCTGCAGGGATTGGCAGGGGGTCTAGACCCCACCCAATTCACACTGCCTCGTAGTTGTCAAATCCGCCGAAGACCGGGTGGTCCCCGGTCTTTTAATCTGATGAAATTTGTGCGTACTCCGTACCGCGGTATTCCCAGCCAAGAAGCGCTACGCCTATGTATGTTATTAGAGTATACACAACGTGTCAGGGGACGGGTAGGGCAACCCCAAGGTTTCGGATGCAGGCAGCCACCAAAGTATACGCAGTATGTATGTACACCTAGCGTCTCTTAGCTTCGATAGTGCCCAAGCGACACCGAAGATATAGAGTATAACATACACTTATTGTACCTCGTATGTTATACACCATCCTCCCACAGCGACCCGACGACCGGGGCCGACCGACTTCGACGTTCTGGTGAAACAGGTAGGCGCACTGGGTGGCCGTTTGCATGTTCATCAAAGCCCATCTACATTCCGAATGCGACGTAGCGTGCAGGTAATTTACCAGAACCAACAAACTTGTGGCGGAGTCTCGAGCAAAGAACTGTTTCACAACAGTGGTTACGATCGCCTATGCGTACCCAGAAGAAGGAAATCGCCGTGGTCGGATCTCTTCGGCCCCTACCGTTGCCAAGAACTGCAGGATATTGCGCCTGAGGCAAGCAAAACGCATCGCTGTGGGCATGCGGCGCAGCTTCCGACGAATTTCCGTCTTCACCTCATGTCCTGCCTTCGAAGTCGTCCAGGACCTGAAACATGAAGCTTGTCTGTGGGTTTTGAGAAGGACGAGCTTCGCCATTGGGAAATTTGATATATATATATAGAGATTTAGAGATGAGGATGGGCCGCCATAAGTGTAAGCATACTCCCCTTTCCGGTAAGGCGTCTCGCTTGGAGCTAGATGCAAGGTACCCCGTACTCCGCACCTGCACCACCATTGACCTCTGACGGCTCAGTAGCCAGTACCTTCAACGCTTCTCCTCACAGACTCGGTCGCGAACGCATCAAGTAGCTCAAACTTAACCATGTCTGCGACTCCTCTGTGAGTGCAGCGACGCGATCGGTATGCTGATAATTAAACTAACCTGATTTACCATACCTCTCCAAATCCGCACGGGCATTCGGGATCTCTATGAATCCAAAGACGCCCCTCTGAACAAGGCTCTCGAGTCGCTCAACACGACGGTGGGACTCGATTTTTCGGTTTCAATCGCTTGGGTCGACATGTTCCGCGACCTCAAAGAGAGCTTCCCGGACCGGGCGACCCTGGTTCCGTCTATCGTGGAGATGGCCATCATATTTATTAAGCGACTTGAAAGCTCCCTCGAGGAGAATGAAGAGTTTCAAGATCGATTCTTAGATAAAGCGGGGAGCAGTCGTGTGGATATCGGCCTCCATGTCAGTTGAGAGAAAGGACATCCATGAAGAGTAGCTTGCCTCTTGTCACTCACGAGATATCTAACCGTCCTTTCATCTTGAAGCTCATGACAGATGCTAACTAGTATTTCCCTCTCCCCTAGATTCATGATTCATCGAACCCCAAAATACTCTTTACCGAGTCCAGAGACTTTAAGCTCTTTCTCCCGGCACTCAATGAACAGGGTTACCGTTCTATAGGGGCAATATTTGCCGACGATTTAACGAAGATATTTGACGAGTCTCACCCAGAGGAAACCCTTTCCCCGCCCTCCGCAAACATACCAAAAGCCCTACAGAACCTGGGCGGCAGCACGCAACATGTTACAAGAACAACACAGGTGCCGCACGTGCATGCTCTCCCTTCTCTGAAATCACTCAGTCGGCCCGAAACGTTGTTCAGCCACACATTGCCCTATATCCTACTAGTTCGTCGCTCTGGAAATCGCAACATTGAGATTGAGGGAAATCATAGCCCAACGCTCGAACTCATCGCTGGGTACTTTGAAAAGTTTGCAAGGAAATCTATACACCATACGGATAGTGTAAGCACAATCCATAAAAGGGCTTGCGTTTGGTTTTTTTTTCCCGCTCTGATTATCTGCAGCCACCATATTTCTCAGTCGTGAAAACGAGCAGTCCATTCGGTTCAGGTACGCACTGCGACCTTGTTCGAATCAAGAGGACCATGGACCATGCGGACTGGTTGGGTGCCGGTGTCACCATGGTGTTGGCCTTCGCCGAGGGTATCTGTGGATACGAGTTCATTTCGTCACACGATGGGGAGTTCTTTTTCCGTAGGACCGTGCCTTTTATTAATCTCCCGGTGTAGCAAAAAGCGGTGAGCGGTGGTTCAGATCTGCAGTTCGCGTTGGAATCTTTATTATCGGCCTTAGCAATATGCCCAGCAACTCAGGCATCCGTAGAAATGACTCCTTTCCAGTTTTGTACTCGTCAATCAATTCTAGTAAAGAGTCTGGTTGCTTTGACGTGCTGAGATGGCCACCTTCCGCAGCCCTTTGCAGCGCTTTTCTAACAGGATCGGCATTGATCTCCGCTCCTCTGTCAAGCAGCTGCTCCACAACATTCATATGCCCACTCCGTGCTATTGCCTGCAGTGCCGTGCGACCACTGGAAGAAGACTTCGCATCAACGTCCGCATGAAGGTTAAGGAGCTACTTAACTAAATCAAGCCACCCAAACCCGGCAGCTTCGGGCAGTGCGGTCCACCCCTAGATCCGCACTATCCGATATCGCCTCTACCCTAAACAGCTCTAAAATTCTTAAGCACCCGTCCTGTACGATCCGAGAACATCCCCATTCGCTCCGCTCCATATCCATACCCGAATAAATTAGACCTGAAGAAGCACTTTCTTCCATACAGAAGCCAGTAAACTCCCCCACCTTCCCATCCATGCCGAAACTCCGCCGAAATAATTATGTCCCTATCCAAAAACCTCCACCTCCGGAAACCGTCCCTCTCCCACATCAAACAACCCACCCCCACCCTCCCCCCTCAACACGATATCAAAAAACCCCTTCACATACCTCGTCTGTATCTCCGCCATCCTCTTCGGCTCAATCGTCCCATACGCTTCCCCCTTCGGATCCTTCCGTTCCCGCTCCCCTAACATCGCCAACAACTCCGCGTCATCCACAAAACTAAGATGGTCCCGTCAGCTCGAACATTATGACACAGAGCGAAATGGTCATACGGGACACGCCCGCAAGGAAGGCTGCGGCACCGA